>JAKIJQ010000483.1:0-45607 GCA_023373905.1 Rhizoglyphus robini | reverse complement strand
TTTCAAAAACAAGTGCACAAATTGGTTATGGAGAGTAAATTAAGAACCCAAACAACACTAAAACTTCATCAAGGTTTATTATGAGCTTTGAAGATCTGAAGAATTATTTCTTTGATCTCTTTTGAATAATATCAGAGGAGAGATGAGAGAGAGAGAGAGAGAGAGAGAGAGAGAGCGCGAGCGAGAGAGAGAGCGCGAGCGAGAGAGAGCGAGAGAGAGCTGATCGAGAGCGAGAGAGAGCGAGTGTGAGCGATGAGAGATGCTTTGTTGAGAGAGAGAGAGAGAGAGAGAGAGAGAGAGAGCGAGAGGGAGAGAGAGAGAGGAGAGAGAGGCGCGCAGCGAGAGAGCGCCAGACAGATAGAGATTGTTTAGAGGAGGCTTTGCCAGAGATGGACAGAGCTGCTGGTATAGAGCGTGGAGAGCGAGTTGAGAGAGAGCGAGAGAGGATATATATATAGAGAGAGAGAGAGAGAGAGAGAGAGAGAGAGAGAGAGAGAGAGAGAGAGAGAGAGAGAGAGAGAGAGAGAAAACCCCACCATTAGGGTGAAAAGTTTTGGTATATTAAAAGCTTCGTGGAGTCACAAAGGAATACAGAAAATTTCCAAGAATAAGCGAAAGAAAAAATTCTTACGGAATAAATGAGATATTGAAGCGAAAATTGTCTTGTTTTCTAGAGTTGCAAACATTTTTTTTCTGCCTATGAAAATAATTTCTCGAGCCCTTACGAAAACGACAGACTGACGAATGAAATTATGAAGTCTAGAAATACTTGAAGAAAGTCTAGACTTGAGTGCAATAAAAATGAGTCGTCAACTGAAATATCACGAAATTCGAGAATGTAATACTAATGTCAAACTATACTAAAAACATTAAGCCTTTAATAATGATAAAGTCACTGGAAACTTTGGTTAAACTTAGGAAAGACAGAAACTAATGATGAACCTCAAAGTGTGCAGCTCGAGAGTAATGACGAAGCTAATTAAGAAGGAAAAGGAAAAATCATTAAATTTTGTACGTCATTTATGAACAGTAAAGACAAAAAGTCTCAAACATCTCAAAACGAATTTTCAATTTCATAAAACTAAAACCTAAAAACTTCCACTTAAAAACAGAACCAATCAAAAATCAATCAAAAGCAACACAGATGTCAAAAAGTACGACATTTACGACACGCCCTCGACATGTCCAGACATTTTTACTACTCAATTAGATTTACAAACAATCAATCCAAAAATGTACCGAAAATGCACGAATCTGACACAAAAAATGACCCTAAAAACGCAAAAATGTAATCAACCGGAACAACTCGAAAAAATCTAGACTACTATAATTATCAAAGCTCCTTCAAATAAAAATTCAAATGTACAATTATACATTGTATATGAATAGACATAGCAGAATGTTCTATAATAAATTCACTAACAAGCATTCAGCGTTCGAGTGAACTCACTTATAACGAAAATATAAAAATAGTATACAGTGTTGTTTGTTCAGACATTTAGCCCCTACGCATATAACGTTACAAAGAATAAAGTGCAGATTCTACAAAATATATAAAAAAGAAGTGCGAAACGTCAGACTTGAACAAATAGCAGAAAATATAAAAATACAGAACCGCTAAAAAGCGCTATTCGATATGCGCTTTCCGGTTATATTTTCTTGCCTACGAATAAGAAAATTAGAGAGAAAAATTGAAAAATCTCCCTTATGTTTAGGAAAATAAATAAATATGAATTTAAAATTCAAATTCAAAAAGTATGCCAAAATAAAGTTACAGTAAAAGTAAAAGATTTTCAAATGTTGATAAGTGGTAAATAGAAAATATTTTGCATACAAAAATCGTTAGACTTTATTTTATATACTTTTTCAGTCAATAAGAAAAAATTGTTAAATGAAATTCACTTACATGAAAATAGAAAAATATTCAAATCGAGTCGAGATAGGCTAGACACAAACACGAAAAAGAGTGTCTGAAAAACGTGCAAATTGGCTTCGTAACGCTCTACTTTTCGTTACCACAACACATCACTACACGAGAACAGACGTTATACTTTGCTTAACATTTCTTGTACTTGTTCTTCTTCCTATCTCACAACAGTTCAAAAGTTGTCAATTTGCTAATAAAAAGTCTCATAAATTTAACACTCAATGTGAATAGATAGTAGTCGTTTGAATCTTGTTTGAAACACCCAAACAAGCACACACGTACAGACTTACTACTGTCAATGAGGGAGCATCAGTCAGTCAGTATCTATCAACACAGACTCCAACACACAGTACACACACACAACGTTGGTATTTTTATATTTTTATTGCAATGAACCGGAGAGAGGCACAGACATACAGACACTACACTACACACAACCAGTTACCAATCGGAATGAGCAGTTAAATGAGTGTTAGTGGGTAAGTTTGTTGGTTGCAATACAAACCAAAAACTTTTTGCTTCTACCTCGATCGAGAGTCGACGGAACAAAAAGCAAAAGCCATCTAACTAACCAAAGCAAAAGGCAAAAAGCAGAAAAGGCAGAAGCAATCCTTGATTGCCTTGACTGATAGAAATACAGCATACATTCAACTGTCTATCAGACAGAGTCTCACACTATCTAAACATGTTTAGAACAATTAAACATAAATAAACCTCTACTCTCAAGCATAGAACAGTCAAACATAATATAATATGTGTGTGCCTCTTTATAATATGCCTGACTCATAAATAGAGGCGAAAATATTTACTATTTGCTAAGAGCATGTACTGATAAGCGAATGGTTTATTGTTTACTGTCTTATCATGCTTTATTAGATAGATAAGCTCAATAACATATATTTACTAATAATAGTGATGATTTATGGGGAAGTTTATGTAACGACTAAAATGTGCTAACATGACTACTATGAATCAAAATGTCAAATGACAAGATTTTCAAACTAGCTAGTGCAAATCTTAGGTTAGGTTAGGTTAGGTAAAAATTATGGTTCGGTTAGTAAATTTTAAGCTAAGCTAGGTAATGTTTTAGGTTAGGTTAGGTTAGACTAGGTAAAATTTCAGTTCGGTTAGTCAATTTTAAGCTAAGCTAGGTAAAGTTTTTAGGTTAGGTTAGGTTAGGTTGAGGTAAAAATTTCTGTTCGGTTAGTCAAATTGAAGCTAAACTAGGTAAAGTTTTTGGTTAGGTTAGGTTAGGTAAAATTTAGGTTCGGTTAGACATTCTTAGACTAAGCTAGGTCAATTTAGGTTAGGTTAGGTTAGGTAAAATTTAGGTTCGGTTAGTCAATTTCAAGCTAATCTAGGTAATGTTTTAGGTTGGGTTTTAGGACAAACTAGATAAAATTTTAAACCATAATTTTGAACCACAACTATTTCAAAACTCAAAACAACTAAAAAAATTACAGGACACGCAACAAAAATTTGCCTACAAATTCTCAAACTTACAAATATGCAATTCCTGAGTGTTTCTGCATAGTTTAGCATAATTTACATAATTCCCAAAATTATTTAAATTTATTTTGAACCAAACAGATGTTTGTATCGTGACTCAATTTAACGCTTCCAAAAATTGCTGTTGTCAAGCGCCTCTCAATTTGCATATATTCCCAGATGCACTTACACAATTTTAATTGGTTTAACAAGTGAGCAAACAAGCGATCAAAATTATCTAAATTTAACAACAACATCCAATTAAACTTTGACGATTCTTCCAAACACCAAAATTTCCACCCGTATTTGATTCGAAAAGTAAATATCATTATATCGATTAAGCTCTCAGAGTATTTCAACAAATTCCTCAAAATTATTTAAAATATCGAAACAGAAAGGTCTAAAATTGATTTTTGATTCAAAACTTTCTGAACAACCTTCATGTTATGTACAGAAAAAAAAGTTTTTAGTATAGCAAATACAAACATGCATGCTTCCATGGACTTTAGTTTAGGAACAAACTCTGAACACTATTCGACAAGAGACACAAATTTGTAATGTAAATATAATATAAAAGCAGAGAGAGAGAGAGAGAGAGAGAGAGAGAGAGAGAGAGAGAGAGAGAGAGAGAGAGAGAGAGAGAGAGAGATGAGGAGGACACTTTTGTACAAATATATCACAAGTAAACTATTGTACAGGGTGATTCCCAAAACCCATTAATTTTTACATTCGAAATTTGAATTCGAATTTTTCTAAACCACCTTGTTCAATTACCAATTAACGATTTTTTTCAATTCTGCACTAAAAAACAAAAATCCCAGCATAGATACACATCATCATGATTTACTCGCCAAAAAACGACAAAATTTACATTCCAGGAATACACGAAAATAGAAATTTCCACATAAATCATCGCTCGAAATTTACCAACCCAGCCAAAAAAATGTCACAAAATATAATATAATTTAATATTTAAATTAAAAATTGCTTTACTAGCTCGTAACTCAAATAAAAATTCCATAAATAGCAAAACTTTATAATGGAAAACTCGAGTTAATTTAAAACTCATAATTTAAAACTCATTAATTTCTGCTACTAGAACGCTAACTAATTAAAAGTTGTTTAATTGAATTAATTTTAAATTTTAATAAAAATTTTAAATATAGCAAAAAATATTAAAAAAATTATAAAATATTCTGGACACATATTTTAAAATAAAATAAGGTTCCGCGTGTAAATTACATACGTTATACACGAATGGTCCCAAGTGCAGAACATATTCTATATATACGTACTCTACGGTTGGGTCCCAGGAGAAATTACGACACAAAAATATAAAATTCAGCAAATTCAGTAAAAGCTGCCCCCGTAATTCTCAAATTTCATTCATTTATGCAAATGAATTTAATTTTAAAATGTATTTCGTACAAGTCCCGCAAAACTAACGTTTTGCCATTTGGGACTTGTACGAAACCGCTGGCAGCAAGCTGCCAGCGGCGCTACCACTTCGCCTAACCTAACCCAAAACCCATCCTAACACGGCACCTAACCTAACCCAAACCCATCCTTACACGGCACCTTCAACCTAACCAAAACCCATCCTAACACGGCACCTAACCTAACCAACACCCATCCTAACACGGCACCTAACCTAACCAACACCCATCCTAACACGGCACCTAACCTAACCAAAACCCATCCTAACACGGCACCTAACCTAACCCAAAACCCATCCTAACACGGCACCTAACCTAACCTCAAAACCCATCCTAACACGGCACCTAACCTAACCTCAAAACCCATCCTAACACGGCACCTAACCTAACCAAAACTCAAAACCAAATCATATCTTTTTTTTATTGTTTTTGTTTTTCACAAATGTTTAATCGCAAACTTAGAACTTTCTTTATTTAATAACATTAATTTGTCTTGTCCATTCTTTAAACTGAATTGTATAAACCGAATTGTCTTAACTCTATTTGTATTTGCGCATTGTCTACACCCTATTATTATAACACTATCTTACAACATTAATTTGGCTATGTATCTGACATATGCCTCGCTGTGCTTGCACAAATTCTGTAAATCAATTTTTAAATCGAATTATTCATTGTAAATTATTTTTAATCGCAATAAAACCTTTTCAACCTAACCAAAAACCTATCCTAACACGGCACCTAACCTAACCCAAACCCATCCTAACACGGCACCTAACCTAACCCAAACCCATCCTAACACGGCACCTAACCTAACCCAAACCCCATCCTAACACGGCACCTAACCTAACCCAAAACCCATCCTAACACGGCACCTAACCTAACCCAAAACCCATCCTAACACGGCACCTAACCTAACCTCAAAACCCATCCTAACACGGCACCTAACCTAACCCAAAACATACCTAACCACCTAAACACACTCCACACCTAACCCACCAATGAGCATTCACTAACAACTTTCTATACTTCGTATTCAAATATATCCAACAATTAAAGTCGAAAATAATCGTAGCTTATCAAATTGACTTGAAAGTTTACTCCTTGAATTCATTGTTGTCTCCTTTTCACAACAATCCCACAACAATCATTTGTCTATTTTGCATTTTTCAGTTACTCCTTTTGTTTGCACCTGTCCATGCCATATACCATTCTATCGGAAAAAATTAGCACTATCTTTTTGCCTTTTGTCTCATTTCTCTATGTTCAATAGTTTTTTGAGTTATTCAAGTTTTGTTTTTAATTCGATTAGTGACCGACACTTATCGGTGACACACACCCCAACCACCCCTAAAATTAATCTAAGGGGGATTACAGTTCTACTCATCGTGTACAGAGTGCCCCAAAAATAACCAAAAAATATAAAAATATTCTGTGAAGCCTAAAGAATATTCTATACCACCCAATGTAACGTATGTTATGAATGGTAACATAATAAAATCGTTTTGTAAATATATTAAGCAATAAGCGAACACAAAAGAAAAGTTTAATTTAAAAAAATGTAGCAACCACTTGACCTGAAGAGAGTAATAATATGAAGTACAGAATATTCTGTGCTGAATAGAGTAAGCCTCCAAATTTTGCTAAATACAGAATGTTCCCGGAAACTTTTATTTATTAACAGAGAAAATTTCTCTAAAATTTTGAACCACTCTATAATGAAATATTGCAAACTGTAGTTCAAGTAGTACTTGACTTGACTGTACAGAATATTCTGTACAGAATAATCCTACACAAATTTAGTTTAAATTCTCTCTCTCTCTCTCTCTCTCTCTCTCTCTCTCTCTCTCTCTCTCTCTCTCTCTCTACTAAATATGCAAATAAAGCTACTAGGCTATGCATGTTCATTTTCATTAAATACTCATTAGGCTAGTTTGAATAGTAAAAGGTTGGTTCAAAAAAGGTTGTTTCAAAAAATTTACAGAAAATTTTCGTACAAAATCTACTTTTTCCAGAATATTCCCTCCAAAAATTTCCTCTAAACCACCCAATAAAGTAATAATTATTTATATCGATTTTTTTAATTGATATATTAAACATTTATGATATAAAGTATAATGAAATATATATTTGAAATCGAAAATTCCGGGAGAAAATTAAGTGAAAAATTCTGATGGTTCAATTTAGCCTGGATCATTTAATGATGAAATTTAATATTCTCTTCTAGATGACTAAATTCTAATCAGAAATTGATTAAACCATAGAAAATTGATGAATCGATTATGAGATAAGAGAAAAAAAAGATAAAATTGAAATTCGAATAAAAATTGATAGACAAGTAAAAATTGAAAGAATTCTGTGGAATATCTATAGAATCCAGAATATCTATAGAATCCAGAATATTTCCATCACAGAATATGTCAAACACAGAATATTGAATAATAATCAATAGAATCTAATAGAATATCTCATAAATATGACAGAATCTAAAATTGATGATAAAGGCTATCTAGACTAGGCGGGCGAATATCCCCTGAGGGTCCACCTCACATATACAGTTACGAAGGCTTGGGGTAGCAGCGACCACATTTCTTTGCTTTTGTAACTGTGTTTGTGAGGTGGACCCTCACGGGGATATTCTCCCCGCCTACTCTATAGACTCCCTAGAGACTGTCTAAAGACATTAGAAAATACTCCGAAAATGATCAATGGTTCCAAAGTACTGATTTATTAAAGATTAAGTCTAAATTCTAGAATTCATAAATTCAGAAGCAGAATTCGTGAAAAAAAACTCTTGGGAAACCATTTTTATGAAAATATTCAAAAATTAAATTCAAATTCTTGGAATAAACTAAAACAAAGTTGGAACTATCCAACCAATCTTTTTGGTCAAACTTTTTGCTCTCCAAAGTACCACAAAATTCCTTTACCCCAAAAAAGCGGAATTTGCATATTAGAAATTCAAATAAAGTTCTCAAAATACCAAATTCAATTTAAAAATACTAAAGAATATATTCTAATAAAATAAAAACATAAAACGAACCTAAAACGCAGAAGAATAATCAAATAAAAAAGTTTAATCAAATAATACAATAATATAAAACTTAATGAGATTTAACTCTATAGTTTAAGCAAAACCAATTTAGACATATAAAAAATTAAATGAATAAAATAATCCAATAAATTCTCTAGATCTTATTAATCGAGAATATTCTTTAGACACATAAAAAATTCCAAGAATTTAGAGGCGCAAGGTGTGAACCTTTTCGAAACTAGTGAAGCGTTAACCCGAACCCGAACCCGAACCCGAACCCAATTCAATTTCAATCTAAATTCATATACACAACAAAAAAGAAGAATGTTCCGTATTCGAAATCACTTTTCTCTTCTCTTCACGAATCAGAGAACTGAATAGAAATAGAAAGCAAACAACCTTTCCACCTTTTTCATCTATTCCATTATTATAATTCAACAAATAATATTAAGTGTATAACACAATCAAGCATATTCTCTAAAAGAATATTCTTCCCTGAATATTTGATGATGAAAAAATCAATAAAAATAATAATGATCCGAAGGTACTCTAAGGTAAAATATATACAGAGAAGGGGAAATAGGTTGCCAAAAAAAGAGCAAACAACAGCAAATATCAGGAACCGAAGGAAGCTCTGACAACAAACCGTACAACTCTCTAGTGTACAGGGAAGGAAAAACAGAAACAGGAAACCACTCATGTTAGTACTCCATTTACAAATCAGAGGAAACATTAATTAAGTGAAAGGGGAAATGTCGCAATAGAGTAGACTCTTCCTAACATAAAAGCAAACCTTACCTAAAAACTAACCCAAAACCTAAACCTAACCTAAAACCTAACCTAAAAACCTAACCTAACCTAAACTTAACCTAAAACCTCACCTAACCTAAACCTAACCTAAAACCTAACCTAAAACCTAACCTAAACCTAAACCTAAACCTAAACATAATCCTAAACCTAAACCTAACTCAAAACCTAACCTAAACCTAACCTAAACCTAACCTAAAACCTAACCCAAACCTAACCTAAAACATAACCCAAACCTAAAAATAACAAACCTAACCCAAACATAACCCAAAACCCTTAACTTAACCTAAAACCTAACCTCAACAGACAGTCGCTAATACTCTCAATTGTAAAACACATTTCAGGAGCAGGCATTAGACACTGTTTCCTTTTTTGCCTTATGAGCAAACTATTGAAAACGATTTTGTAATATTAAACTTTAAAATGAAACCAAATAAAAACAATTTCCAAATTAAAAAAAAACCTAAACCTAACCTAAAACTTAACCTAACCTAAAACCTAAACCTAACCTAACCTAAAACCTAACCTAAACCTAAACCTAACCTAAAACCTAACCTAAACCTAAACCTAACCTAACCTAAAACCCAACCTAAAACCTAACCTAAAACCTAACCTAAACCTAAACCTAACCTAACCAAAACGTAACCCAAACCTAACCCAAACCTAACCTAAAGACAACCACAAACAGACAAAACAGAAGCAAACTTACCTTAATGAAAACCCATAGAAGAATACTTCACAAATAAAGTTGAGAGTTGCGTGAGGATCTTCTTTCTTCTTTCAACACAATCCACCACCATCCAAACTCTAATCTAAGACTTGAAATGGGACTTCTACTTGTTCTCCTAAGAGAACGAGATTATTATTCTTCTGCTTGAGAGAGTCGTCTTCTACTTCTGTCAATTGAGCGTCAGAGAAAGTGAGTCAGTCAGAGTTTTATGATGATTAATAATTAAGAGTTTGGAAAGATAGATTTTGCAGGGTAGATTTCATAAATTATTCATAAACAAGACGCACAAGTACGAAATTCGATAAGACACTTAGAAACGCAAAAACATAAACAGAACACAACACACGAAAACGTAAACAGATTGAGCGGTGAGATGAGCAGATGTCCACGGAAAAGTAAACAGGAGATGGGAAATTCTTGTGATACGATACCCAAAAGGCAGGTGAACAAATATTCTTCGATATTCGTACCCAAAGAGTGTCTTTACCCAAAAAAAAATTAACGAACGAAAGGCGTGTGCGAAATATACACACAAAAGTTACACGACGAATTACAACGCTACGTTACGTTACGAGATTTTATTACGCAAAGATGACGATGACGATTACGTGAAAAGGCGCGACGAGATGAGATGTAGAGATGAGTGGAAAAATGACACACAGAGAGAAGAAGTTACGATGATGCTTCAAGGACAAAATCACAAAACAACGAAGACACAACTCATGCAGACACAGTTATTTAGAAAACATACAAAGTAGAAAGTAGAAACAGAAGCTAACGTTACGTGTCCGTGTGTTAACACAGCGCGACAGCACACACAGTGTGACAGCTAAGGTTGATTTGTTCGATTTGTTCGAGAGTAGTGAGTAGACAGAAACGGTGTGTGTTGTGTTGTGACTAGAAAGAACAGTTTGGCTAAGTTATGTAAAATCTTAAGGTTAGGTAGGTAACTTTTAGGCTAAGGTAGATCAATTTTAGGTTAGGTTAGCTAATATATAATCTTAGACAGAAGGATTTATGTTAAGTTAGGTTACGTAAAATTTTGGTTCGGTTAAAATCTAGGCTGAGACAGGTAAACTTTAGGTTAGGTTAGGTTAGGTTTTATGTAAAATTTTGGTTCGGTTAGTTTAAATCTAGGCTGAGACAGGTAAACTTTAGGTTAGGTTAGGTTAAGTTTTATGTAAAATTTTGGTTCGGTTAGTTTAAATCTAGGCTGAGACAGGTAAACTTTAGGTTAGGTTAGGTTAGGTTTTATGTAAAATTTTGGTTCGGTTAGTTTAAATCTAGGCTGAGACAGGTAAACTTTAGGTTAGGTTAAGTTAGGTTTTATGTAAAATTTTGGTTCGGTTAGTTTAAATCTAGGCTGAGACAGGTAAAATTTAGGTTAGGTTAGGTTAGGTTTTATGTAAAATTTTGGTTCGGTTAGTTTAAATCTAGGCTGAGACAGGTAAAATTTAGGTTAGGTTAGGTTAGGTTTTATGTAAAATTTTGGTTCGGTTAGTTTAAATCTAGGCTGAGACAGGTAAAATTTAGGTTTGGTTAGGTTAGGTTTTATGTAAAATTTTGGTTCGGTTAGTTTAAATCTAGGCTGAGACAGGTAAAATTTAGGTTAGGTTAGGTTAGGTTTTTATGTAAAATTTTTGGTCTGGTTAGTTTAAATCTAGGCTGAGACAGGTAAAATTTAGGTTTGGTTAGGTTAAATCTAGGGTAAACTAGGTAAAATCTAGGCTGAGACAGGTAAACTTTAGGTTAGGTTAGGATAGGATAGGTTTTATGTAAAATTTTGGTTCGGTTAGTTTAAATCCAGGCTGAGACAGGTAAACTTTAGGTTAGGTTAGGTTAGGTTTTTATGCAAAATTTAGGTTAGGTTAGGGTTAAATCTAGGGTTTGTTATGCAAAAAATCTAGGCACGGTTATATAAAGCTTAAGTCAGGATTTTGTTTAGGATAGGTAAATTTAGGCAAATTCTCCCATTTTTTCGGATGTCATGCATGATTATCACGAAGGAGAAAAAAGCTTAATTGGGCAGTAAAATACGAGAAGGCTTACCACGAGAATATTCTGCAGAGTTATGCGATATTATTATGACAATTCTCCTGTGTGGTGGTCATTATACGATCATTAAAGCTGCATTGCGGAATTCATTCTACAACACTATTCTCTAGTACTACACACTAGAGAATGAACGAACGAACTGAACGAACGAACTGAACTGAACTGAAAGAAAAAGAATATTCTGCAGTGGGGACGATTTAATTGACCACACACGGAATATTGTTATTATTATGTCCGTTTTAGGCTTGCACACACACTCTAGGGTTACACTCTCGGTTGCACAAGTTCTCTCTCTCTCTCTCTCTCTCTCTCTCTCTCTCTCTCTCTCTGTCTCTGCTTTGACATAAAAACAGAGAAGGAAAACCAAACCAGAATGCAGAAAAACACACAAGTAAAAAGTGAATGACGCCCGGCGTGTGTGTCTGGTTGTTGCTGATTATTAGAAGAGTAGAGTTACTGTTCAATGTATAACACAATGTAGAGTTGAGTTGTTGAGTATCCAGGCGTTAGGTTGGTTAGGTTATGTTAGGTTAGTTACCGCAACATTTAGACATCATAACAGGAACAATGTTGCAATGGGACAGGGTTGCGGCGTGATGTTGATGGCGCCCAGTCGTGAGAACACATGTGGACAAGTGAAATTATGGAATGGTACTGAAAAGTTAATCAGCTGCTTGTTGGGAGAAAACTGTTCGGATTCTGCTGTATATAAAAAGAAGGGATTCGGTGTATGTGCGTGAGATTCTGTTCGAATGAAGTTGCAGCTGAAATAGAAATTTTCTCTCTTTCTCTCCTTTCTTCTCTTCTTGTTCACATCACGATGGAATGTGTCTGTCTCTGTGTGCTTGCCTGTCGGTCTGTTTGTTGTTGTCGTCTCGAGTGCACAAGTAGAGAGACGCGTCCCCATCGGACGCGTATCTACTATACTGCAATGCTGCTCGAACGAATCTACTCTTCAGAGTATGGTAGAGTACAGTGCAGCAACAACGATGTTTTTATTACAGTACGTGTATTGCAATAGTACGTATTGCAGTATACGTACGAAAAAAATAGTTAGGGTAGAAGCATACGCGGAAACTATAGTTTGTCGGTATAACGAATAGTGAACAGTCGGCTTCTCTTCTTTTTGCGTTACGGAAGAAAATTGTCGGTTCGTGAATGATAACACTTCGAATATATATCCTGGTTCCTGTATTTTTATTCTCTATTATTATTATTCTGTATAACTATACGTAAAGGTAATAATATAATGTATCAGTATTGGTTCGATTGCGCATGCGTAAAAGAAATGTTCTGTTCCAAAAAATCCAAGATGCACCTTAACCAGATTTTTGTCTAATTAATTTTTCTAGGTAAAGATAATTAGCTTAATGATTATGACTTATGATCGTATATTTAGTCACGTTTTAGTAGGACTTACGAAAATTTCAATGTCAGACATTTTCAAGATCTTTTTTATGTGTCCAAGAATTTAATAAAAATCTTTGAAAATCCTTGGAAATTTTCCTTTCAGATTAATAACTTCTGGAAATTTTTTCTTTGACCCTTTTGTGTCATGCTCAAGCTACAATAAAATAAATTTACTAATATAAAAAAGTTTTCCTATTATTAAATTTAAACAAAACACAACAATCACAAGATTTTAGTGAGATCAAAATTAAATTTTTTGGGAAAATTTTTCTGCATGATTTATTTACTTGGGAAAAAAAATATTACAAATATTGATCTCATACATATGAGACTCAAAGATTTTAATGGCTAATTTTAATAATATCCTTATGGCTCTAAATTTTTATGGGCCATCCATAACAACGTGATTATCACATTTTCAGAAAAAAGAAGGTACCAAAACTTTAAACTCTCAATCTCATGATTAATGGAAAACCATTCCAAAGAATTTCTTTTTCAATTCCATAAAATTCAAAACATGTTTAGATCATCTTCTTTTGGATATTTTTAAATGCACAAAAAAACTTGAATTTATCACAATAATTCATTGAAAAAAAGAATATTCTTTGAAAAATCAGACCTTTGTTTTTGTTCGAAATAAAAATTGAATTTGAAATTCAATTCAATCCTGGTACTTGGTATTCATATCAAGAAATAAAACAAAATGAATCTCAATCCGAATCACTGATATTTGATTTTCTCATTATTTAGGGCTGTTTGATTTTTATCATTATTCTTTACTCGAATCAAAAGAATATTCCGTTACCAAATCCAAGAATGCTGAATCCCTTCGTATTGTCCGATCTATTCATTGAATATTAATATAAATACATGACCCCATAGGTTCAAATTTTTGATTATATTACAATACCAATTATTGGATCCTTCTAAATTCCCTCTCTAAATTCCATCAATTATTCTTTATATTATTAATATTATTCTTTGGGTATAGAATATTTTTATATTTGTTATTATTGTATCATGTGTCTGTAATTATTGTTTTTATGAGCGTTCTCGTATTCTTTGAAGACCACTTGAACGCATTTGTTCTAAAAGTGCCCACAATCGAGAATATTCTTGTCTTTTCTCCCTAAGTAAATATAAAGGTCCTAAAAGAAGAACCAAAAAGTGCCCTGAAAACATTTCCTTAATTAACTCAAGTGTTCTCGCTTTCTTTTCCACTCTAGACCCCTTAGGGCTCTTCATTTTTTTTACTCTTGTGTATACAATGTAGAATTATGGAATATTCTTGGGAGGTTTCATAGAAAGATACATAGAACGAAATATCATTTTACTTTACAAAAAATCATCAGCGAATTCCACGGAATTCTACTTTGTTTAGAGAATCATTTTTAATTTGATTAATTGGAAAATTTATAAAAGGGGGCCATCCATTAATTACGTTAT
Source organism: Rhizoglyphus robini (assembly GCA_023373905.1). NCBI lineage: Eukaryota > Metazoa > Arthropoda > Arachnida > Sarcoptiformes > Acaridae > Rhizoglyphus > Rhizoglyphus robini. Next base: position 31,274 of record JAKIJQ010000483.1, on the reverse strand, counting down.
CTCTTTTATATTTTGTTTGAAACAAAAACGTAATTAATGGTCAGTTCCAAGTAGAATTGGAGCTTTTGTCAATTATATTTTTTGTAAAATGAAATTTTCTTTGAAATTCTGTCAAAGGTAGTAAGACCCTCATAAAGGTTTCCATCTAAATTGTTTCAAATTTTGTTCTCAGGATCCTTTAAAAATTGTGTTTTTCGATTAAAAATTCCATTTATTATTCTGTAGGTGTACTTAAAAAGTATTTTTTCCCTTTATTTTTTCTGACCCAAATTGATCCCCATTCTATTTAGGATTGTATCCTCTCTCAATTTTATTGCCCGTTATTCTGTTGTTTTGTTTGTTAGGTTATTATGAGCATTCTGTCCTTGAGGATTCTCTTTCTCTCTCTCTCTCTCTCTCTCTCTCTCTCTCTCTCTCTCTCTTTCTCTCTCTCTCATCCATCTTACTCATATAAAAATATATACGCAATTTACTTTGTTTTATTGTTCTAATGCAGAAAAAACGAAAGTACGAACGTACCAAATTGCGATCAAATAATCTCTCTCGTTCAGTGTAAATATTGTAAAGTTTAAGGAGGGATTCTGTATAGGGTGGGTTTGGTTAGGTATGGATTCTTTGGTTTAGGTTAGGTTAGGTTTAGGTTTAGGTTAGGTTTAGGTTAGGCTAAGGTTAGGTTAAGGTTAGGTTAGGTTTTTGTTTAGGTTAGGTTTGGGTTAGGTTTGGGTTAGGCTTTAGGTTAGGTTTTAGGTTAGGTTTAGGTTAGGTTTAGGTTAGGTTTAGGTTAGGTTTGGGATAGGTTTGGGTTAGGCTTTAGGTTAGGTTTTAGGTTAGGTTTTTGTTTAGGTTAGGTTTAGGTTTAGGTTTAGGTTAGGTTTTAGGTGAGGTAATTTTTTGGAACCACCTTGTACAGATCATTTGCATCATGCAATCTATCCATCGTTATATGTTGTGTAAATGGTCCATCATTATGGTAATCCTCTTGAATGTGTGTACGAGTACTAATTTGAATTTTTGTTTCGGTTTTGTTTTGTTTTGGTTATTTACTCTGGGACATTTTGTTACAAATGGAACATTAATGTCCCAAAAAAAGATGTTCCTATATTTGTGTAAAAAAGCAATTTCATGTTTATTTTTCATTTCTATTTATTTATTTTTTCAAATAAAAATTCAAAGGAATTCTTGAGAAATTTATTCTTTATTTTATATATATTTTGCACCTTTAGAAATATTACATTTATTTTTGTCACTTAAATTTAATGCCTTATAAAATGTACTTTTTGAAACATTGACTGAAAGAAAAATATTAATGGGTTACGTGATCGAAATACCTATTCTACCTTAAGCCTTAAAGTGGACTTGGTTATTTTGTATTTTAGGTTATTTTTAGGTTTCGGGATTTTCAGGTTAGTGTTTTTTATATTAAGGTTTTTTAAAATAAGATAAAAAAAAGTTCAGAATTTACAGAATAAAAGTAAAAATTGTCAATTTTATTAAACCATAAATACAAATGCAAATATTTATTTTCAATCTAAAACAAATATATTTTGTAAAATTTTAAACTCAACGCAACGGTGGCGCCATCTCTCGCCTATAAAACAAAGTTCTTATACAATTTAATCTTAAACTTTCAAAATATTAATCGAAAATTAGCCCAAAAGATTGCGCTTCAATCTGAATACTTTTTAAGTTCAATTTACCCAAAATAATATTCATTTTAAAAATATTAAATTCAACCCTCCAATTTTGCGTAACACATTTTCGAAATACTACTAAATATAAATTAAATTGTCAATAATTTATAAGACAATTGGGAAATGTGTGAGTGTTTCGTGTACATAAATCAAATTAAATTGTCGCAACCGCAAAATTCGAATGTTTGAACAAACGATTTATTGAGGTCGGGGGAATAGTAGAGAGATGGGTTGTTTCCCTGGAAACCAAAAAAAATCGGGTGTTCAATTTTAGAAAATTATGAAACCTTCTTAGACCCAAATTTTTATAAACCAAATCCACCCAATAGGATTTAATTTCTCGTCTAGCTTCTTAAAACAAATTAAAAGAGAAAATTAAAGAAGAAGGAAAAGAAAAAGGCGGAGGAATTGTGGCGAAAAGCAATTTATCTAATTGGCTATAATAATTTGATGATGATTTGTGCGAGAGGATGCTTTAGGGTCTTGGGGTGCCTAATTCAAATTGCGCATGCGCACACAATTTATTACATAAGAATAAGAAACAATGAAGCAATTGTGAGGACAATTAAACATTAATTGATGCAGACAGAATGCAGACAACAGATAAATTTGATTTGACATTTTGTTTGAGGTTTCTCAAAATCAAAGCTTTTATATTTATATTTGCTTTTCTATTATGGTTTCGAAGACAAACAAAGAATTTTCTATTTTCTATTAGAAAATATATAAATCACGAGAATTTGTTGTTTGTTTATTCGAAAGAATTTTGCTGAATTCTTTATTTTTCGACGGTTTTAAGAATTTATGTCTTTTTGATCTCTTTGAGTTAAAGTTTGGCTTTAGAATGAGTGACCTTCTGCTTGTTCTTCGTTTTCCGCTTGATTTATAGCCTCTCAAACTTCTAACTCATTGATCACTTGATCGAAAACAAAACTTTATCTTCATGAATATAAATTGTCTGTTTTTCTAAAATTGGCGGGTGAGAGGGAGAACTTGATTTGTTTATTTCTTTTTTGAGAGAAGATTGGCCTTCACTTTTCTTTGTAGGAAAATTACAGAGTGATTCATAACCTAACCTAACTTTAAAGTGGAACTAAATAAAAACAATTTTCAAATTTAACAAAACCCCAAACCCTAACCTAAACATAATCCTAACCCAAACCCTAACCCTAAACCCTAACCCAAACCTAACCCAAACCTAACTCAAACCCTAATATCGATTTCTTAGTAATATCAAATTTTTAAAATACAACTAAATAAAAACAATTTTCAAATTTAAAAAAACTCAAACCTAACCCAAACTTTAACTAATCAAAACTTAACCTAAACCTTACCTAACCTTACCTTTTTTGCACAAAATCCTTTCAATTTCCCATGAACCACCATATACAATCTTTGTTATTCAGATTTCCCAACAACCAAGCCAAAAAGAACAAGACAAACCGGAAATTACACTTTTCTTTCTCTCTCTCTTTTTTTTTTTTTCTTTTTTCAACAACACGAATGACAGCTTCCCTACAAAACACGCTCCTCAATTTGACCTCTACACTTATTACCCATGTCTACTACTCGAGTCGACTTAATATTGTCAAGAACGAATCAAAGAATAAGAAAAGGAACAAAACAGAATTCTCCACTATTTTCCTGTTTTGTTCTTGATTTAATGAAGTCACTATTCCTTGTGAATCCAAAAGACCGAGAAAGACCAACTGCTGAGCAAATGCTTGCAAAAAAACAATAAAACTCTTATTTTCATTAATATAGAATTTAGGAATAGGATTTATAATATTCTATACAGAATATTCTATTGTACAGATAGGAAGTAAGGAATATTCTGTAAAACAAAGAAAGAATATATATTTCCTTGATTGACAACCGTGTGTTCTTCGTGTCTTGTCGTGTATTGTATTTTGTGGGGTTGAAGTGGTCGTGTAGAATTGTGCGTGTGTAAGCGAACCGGAATATTCTCTGAATGAAGGGGGTATTAGAGTGGTATAAAATACTTAAGAATTGAGATGGGGATTTTCTTGTCAAACGTTTCATAGAATGAACTTTTTGTTTGAAAAACAAAAAAAAATAACAAAATTCTTGATAACATCACGAATATTCTGTATGGAATAAAAATAGCTTATTTATTGCAAAATTCTGTTACAATTTAAAGAATATTCTGTATATTCTGTATATTCTGTAAATTCAGTAAAATTCTGTATATTCTGTATATTCTGTATATTCTGTATATTCTGTATATTCTGTATATTCTGTATATTTTTGTATATTCTGTAATATTCTGTAATTTCTGTAAAATTCTGTAAAATTTCTGCAAAATTCTGTAAAATTCTGTATAAAAATTTAACTATTATTACAGCAACAGAAAAAACGCAATTGAAATTCTGCAATTGTCTCTCATTCTTTCGATTGTTTCTATTGCTATTTCGATTTTATTTTCTTTTTTCTTCCACGATTCTTTGAATAAAAGAAGAAGAATATTCTGTGTGTGTGTGTATAAACATGAATGTAAGTGAATGAATGAATGGGGGGAATAAAGAATCCTGGGAATTGTGATGAAATTGTTCACATTTTATGCTTTTAGAATGTTAAAATGGGAATGTTTTGAAGTACCAGAAAATCCACTTCGTTTCAGGACATTAATATTGTTCTTTGTGTGTGTGTGTGTGTGGATTCTAGAATACAAGAGAGGATACTATTAGGTGAATACAAAAGTAATGGAAAATGACTTAAAAATAGTTGGAATTTTGGAACATTTTCCCTTAAAAGTGTGCTTCACTGTAAAGTAAAATATACATCCATTAATATCCGTGAAAATGTGATGATGTTTCAGCAACATTTTTTATTTGTTTCGTGTTTCTACTTACTCGACACTTTGAGATATAAATGACTGTTTATATTAGGGGAGTTAAAAAAGTTACTGTATATATGAATGAGTCCTAACAGAATAATGTCCATTCATATATACAGTTACTTCTTACTATGACCAATATATTTTTTCCTTTGTAAAATTTTTAAATTTAATATGAAATTCATATTTTTTATCGTTTTTATCATTTTCGTGTTTTTTATTCTTTGTACTGTTTTTCGTATGAATAATTAATGTTTTTGTTTTGTGTGTGTTAAACTCAAATTGCCCTAGTTCTCTTTCTCTCGCTTTAGAAAAAATCGAAAATATTGATGTTTTCGATCGAAAAGAGAAGAAATAGAAGGGGAAACAAGCAAAAATCCTCGATATTGATCGAAAAGATGATGATGATGATGATGGAGAGAGGATGGCGATCTATTTTAGAGAGATTTTTGGCCGAAGTAGGATTGTGTGGATTCTCATTCTTTTAATGAGAAAATATATAAAAAAGATATATTGCCGGCCATTATATCACCATCATTTTATGTCCCATTTTCGGTTTGATATATTCTTTCCGGTGCAGAATTTTTTTCTATCTGATATAAACTCTAGTATATATTATGGTACACATTCTGGTACATATTATGGTATAGATTTTGGTACATATTATGGTATAGATTTTGGTATAGATTTTTGGTATAGATTTTGGTATAGATTATGGTATAGATTTTGGTATAGATTTTGGTATACATTTTGGTATACATTTTGGCATAGATTTTGGTATACATTTTGGTATACATTTTTGGTATACATTCTGGTATACATTTTGGTATACATTTTGTATACATTTTTATACATTTTGTATACATTTTGGTATACATTTTGGTATACATTTTGGGTATACATTTTGGGTATACATTTTGGTATAAATTTTGGTACATATTTTGGTATTTATATTCTAGTATACTACTGTGATGTATCAAAAAACTTGTTCCAGAGTACTACCCCTGAAAGCATAAGGATCCATCATCATTTCTGCATCAGTAGAATTACACTATCCACTCTACTCTACACTTCATAAGTAAGGGTCAATTTGGATCAATCTTTTTCTCGCCATTAGCCATCATGAACAGAGATCGAGAATCCGAACAAAAAGTTCGCATCAGTAGCCAACCCAAAAACCCAAAAACAAAAACAAGGACATTCCTGGGGAGTACTCTACTGTCTGTGTTTCTCAAGGCTTTCCGAAATATCCAAACATCTCACGCAAATATATACCCAAACATAGAATGCATGCCTCCCCATGTGTTCCAACATAGCAGCTGAGAGTAGTGTTCCAGTTTCTAACCCGCATCTCTACTAGAGAAGTAGAGTCTGCATGCTATATAACCCTTCTCTCTATCTGGTGAAGTCACTTTCTGGTGCGCGTCTGTTCCATGTTCCTGGAACACTATACCACTACTCTATATTATTCTTGTTCGGATGGATTTGCACACATTCTGAAGAATCCTGCTGATTCAGTAAATTTACTCTGGATTCTGTCTGACTGTTGGCTGCTCTATGTACGAGTAGTAGTGCCAATTACTGTTCCAAATGGAACACTAGCTTTGGTCTGTTCATGGATTCTCTGTGTCTGAGTCTGTAAATGCCAAACACTCTCTCTCTCTCTCTCTCTTTGGGTTAAAGCCAGAAGAAACATGCATCGCCTCATCGCTCTTTCTATCTGTTCCATTTGCCTCTACTATTTTCTACTGTCTCCCTTACTTTTTGAGTTGTAGTTCCAATTGGAACACATGAGTTGTATGCACATGCTCATGTTGGGGTTAACTCATGAAAGAAGAAGCTCGAAGACGACGATGAATAGTGAAACGACAACACTTTTTTGTACCCACTAAACCAAAACTCTCAACTCAACTTTATTCTATGTTGACTTGACTTTTAGTGTGTGTGAGCGGTGTGTGAGTGAGTGCATGGGGTTTTCACGGGTTTCGGCACACATTTTATCCGGCTGGTTAATTTCGGTTCGTGTTTGGTGGTGTTTTTGTGTATAACGTGTTTTGTTATGTTTTGGTTTGAAAGTTAAAATGGGTTGATCGTGAAGTTATTTTAAATGTTACCATTCTGTTTTTGGTTTGTGCTAAGAAGTTTGACCTCGCCGAAATCTGTTTTTCCAATTCTTCTTCATTTCTCTTCGTTCCTCTCGAAAACGTAATAAACTCGAAATATCTTCTTGAATTATTAATCATCTCGTGACTTGGATCAATCTCAGCATTCATTCTAGGTAATAGCAATATTTTACTATTTTTTCTGTTGAAGGCGCCTTCCGTCAAGTCATGAAGCAAATCCGTGTGTGTGTATTAGTGAAGAATCTTTCTCTCTCTCTCTCTCTCTCTCTCTCTCTCTCTCTCTCTCTCTCTCTCTCTCTCTCTCTCTCTCTCTCTCTCTCTCTCTCTCTCTCTCTCTCTCTCTCTCTCTCTCTCTCGAGACATTCTTCTTCTTCTATTTGATCTAAAAACCTATAAATATATATATATTTACGTCATACCTGGGCGCTTGAGATTTACGGCAGCCGGTTCTCTCTCTCTCTCTCTCTCTCTCTCTCTCATCTCTTCTACCTCTCTCTCTCTCTTATACAGAATCGTACAGAATTGTAAACACATGACTTGAGGTTCGTGTTCCATGACTAATGGGCCAAATGAATTTGTAATGTAATGTTTTTGATATTAACGTTTACAACATACGTACGTTTACAATTTATAGATTCTAGTACTTTAATGGACATTCAAAAAAGTGGACCATTCATATAGCAAGTGATGATGATGTCTAAATAGCTTACTAATTTATATTTACATTAAGATTATTCTATAAGAAGCTTATTAAAAGTCTTTAAGGATCGTCTTAATCTTTTTTTCTTTAATCTAGATTATATTATTTTGAATGTCAAATTATTTTTATTTGCCTTTTTGGAATTTTTTTGCAAATAAATAAAAAATAGAATTAATCAAAATAATTAAAAAATAAATTGATTTTTAAATGTTTTCAATCAATTTGAGTGCAGCAAACATTAGAGAAAAGAATTCAATACACAAAATAATGAAAAACATTAATTTAAAATTTATAAAATTTTTTAATATAATAAATCGAAATTCCTGGAATTTTTTTTGAAATTTTGTATTAAAATATAAAGTTTTTCATTATATTGATTTTTGTTTGTTTAAACAAGAGAACTCGAGAGTGGCAGAAAAACAAATAGTGATAAAAAATCAATTTTAAAATCAAAATGTAAAAGTTTTTGTTTGATTAAATTTTTGTTTTGATTTTTTTTCGTTTTAAAGTGAAAAAAAATTTAATATTTGAATATTTAATTCCAGAAATTATTAAAAAGTTAACACAAACAATAACTGCATTTATGAATAGCCCCAAAATACAGAAACTTTCATTACTTTATTATGATTTAATTTAATAATTAAGTACATGAGCAAATATTTGTAGAAAAAATTAATAAAAATAAAATCATTATTTATGATTATTTAATTCGAATATTCCAAATTCATTTACATAATTAATATTCAAATTGGATTTCGGTTCACTTAATTTTGAGTGAGATGAGATGAGATTTACGTAATTTATGAACAGTCCCTCTTAACCAAAAAAGAGAAGAATAATTCCTCTGGAATTTTAATTAAACTTTATATGAATTTCTTAATTTTTTTTTATTTTTCTTATAATTATAAGATAATAATCTAAGTGTAATTTATTTTTATTCATTACAGAATTTCTAATTTACAAAAAATAAATACTCAAATTGCTCAAAAACTAGTTTTCGAAATTCTTTCGAAATTCCAACGAAAAATTCTGTCAATTAGAACAAATTTTCTTCATAATTAATTAATAAAAAATCATCCAGTGCCACCAAATATTTGTAAATAAATATAAAATTTACCCAAATTAATCCAAAAAATCCAGAAAATCCAAAATTAATTCATTTTTCGATAAATTTTGAATCGAATAAAATCGAAAAAAAACAATAAATCAATCCAAAGTTTTATCCATCGAATACAAACCCCTCAAAACACGAACATCCTCCACCCCCTCTGTGCCACATCTGTTTGGAACACTGTTCCAGAGACAAAACCAGAAAACCAGAAACAGAAAAAAGACATCTGCCGAAAATTACCAAATGTTGTCTTCCCAGCACAACATTTCACGTTTGATTTGACTCAAACACACACAAACTTTATTCCCTTTGTATGTTTTCGTGTTCCAAAATTGATCCAAAATATTTGTGTTCCAGTTTTGCGTTTTTTGTGTGTGGGTTTGATCTTTCCTTTTGATCATCATCTTTTTCATCATTTCATTTCATCTTTTCTTCTCTCTCTCTCTCTCTCTCTCTCTCTCTCTCTCTCTCTCTCTCTCTCTCTCTTCCAACCTCAATTCATATCCATCCATTCAATCATATAAAGAATATTCTTTACATCATTTCCTAAATGCAATCATCATTTATTATACAACCAAACAAGAATTGTATCTAATTTTCTATTGGAGAAATGAAACGAAAATGAAAATGAAAGATCTAATATTTATTCATACATATGTTTCTTGTGCGGAATAAGGAATATTCTGGGGAAGAGAATAAATTGATGAAAATTTACGACAAAATTTGATTAGATTTTGATTTTGTCTTTTTTCTTCGATATCGTAATCAAAAAGTTTGAAAGTTTTCATCTCACATCTCAATTACACGCTTCAAGTGATTTGAATGAAAAAAAACGTTCTCACACTTTTCAAAATTTGAAAATCATTTTCAAAATCTATTAAAATATGGAAATTTTATTACGATAAAATGAAAATTTAATTTTTAATTCATCTTCCTTTTCTTCTTCTTTTTGTCGTTGATGTTGAGATTCAATTTACAAATTCTTCATGAGAAAAGTGAAAAGTTTGGAGATGAAGTCGAACTCTCAGTACTTCTACTCATTGAGTAAGTTCCATTAGGGGATTTTTTCTCTGTTTGTTTGACGAAACCTTCTTTTTTGGGGCTTTTCATAAAGTTCGTATACATAGTAAAGGATAAAGTAGGGCTATTCATATAAGATGTATAGAAATTTTATGAAAAGACTCTCAACATTTTAGATTGACGATAACTCTATTATATTACAGTTGAGAATAATGATGATGATGATGATTTGAAATATTAAATTTAGGATATTTTACTTTTCTTCTTAGATCTTTTTGGTTTGTTTGTTTGTATTAAAAGTTTGCAGGAATTTTCTATTGTATAAATGATAATCTTTTCTTCAAGTTTATTACATTTTGTAGATTAAAAACTTTTTTAATGATTTTTTGAAAAAAAATAAGCCTTTTTGGTGCTTTATACAAAAAATTATTGGAAGTGGCGCCATCTATTATAAGTTTCTATGTTATAAGTGGAATTCATGTTTATTTGTTTTAAAAACGCAATTAATCTTGAAATATATAAATGTATTTTTTGTCATTTTTAGTTATTTAGTTCAAGTTTTCTTCACTAGATGGCGCTCCAAATAGATTTAAATTTTTAATGTAATTTTTTCTTCAATTTTCAGTTTGAATCATCATCATCAAAAATATACCTCAATAACCAAGAGCCATCCATAAATATAGTGAGAAAATTTAATACATAATAAGTTATCTGTGTTTTAATAATTAAAATTATAAATAAAATAAAAATTGTGTTAATTGCTCAACGAATTTTTAAAACAAAAAAAACTTTCTATCAAATCTAAAAAACTGCCAAAACTATTTTTCCCTCTTCGATTAGTATTAATTCTTAATAGTAAATATATTTTTAAATGTCAAATTTTCCTCGGTGCCAATTCATCATCAATTCTTCTTTTCTCAAAAATTCTCTTCACAATTTTCGGACACAATTCTTCCGTCGCATTTTCTCAATTGACGTACTATTCTTTGTGTGTGATCTTTCGACATTTATGAATGACCCCTGGTGCAATAAATAATCCTCTCATCCTGTGTTCGTTCGTTTTTCTTCTCTGTCAAATGAATGAATTATTATTTTATATTTAATGTTATAACATTATTTAGTGATAATTCCTTCCAAGTTGGAGGAGGCCTCCGCGTGCGCCCACAAAATCAATCAATCAATTTTAAGTCTATACTAAGTATTTTTTTTCATCATCGACGACGTCGTCCTTTGAGAATTTAGGATCCAACTCCCTCAAAAATGGAACATCAACAACAACTCATTGGAAATAACATTCAACATTCGGAAGGCGGAGGAGGTAGTACAGTAAAATTTTCAATGCCTCAATTCAGTAGTGCGCATGCGCAGATGGTTTTGCCGTCCTACCATTCCCAATATGCTAGTGGTCACAATCATGGACAGCCACCACTGCCGCCACTACCATCCAACCATCATCACCATCACATACACCACCAACACTATCCTCCATCCGATTACGGTCATATGCATGCTCCTTCCACAAATGGCGTTACTACCTACTCAAACGGTATGGCGCCAGCGAATGAGCGCGAGAATGGATCATTCAACCCATACTCCACACTACCACCGGCGGTACCGTCACTGCCACCACAGTATCACCAATATCACAATCATATTCCCTTTGAACGTGTTGTTGAATCCGCCAACAAAAGTAATAAACCCAACGGAATTCTTCACCATCATCAAGCGGAACAACCCCAACCTAAAGCTAAAAAATCTTCCCTTAAAAAACGATCCAAATTCGACTCGAGTTCCATCACTCGTTCAACACAGTCGCTCAACAATCTTTTACTTGCAACTAGTGGGTTAGGTGCTGGTGTTGGTGCTTTCAGTGCTCCCAAAACGAAGCCTCAACCACCGCCTACTGCGCATGGTCATATGGGCAGTGGTATTTCACTGATGCCTTCACTAGTGACGAGGAAACAAAGTTCGACGTCTTCTAGTGCGAAGCACGTCGAGATACTACACTACACTCTCAAAGGTGGACCACCGTGGGGCTTTCGGATTAAACAACGCAACGGCAATGTATTCATCAGTAAGGTGAGTGAATTCAACCATTTTATATTTGAAATAAAAGTCCCTAGGATTTTAGAGAATTGTATGGACTTTCCAAAATGCTATGTTGTGAAAGAATCCGTCAAAGGGTTCAAAAAGATATTAATATTTTGATTTTTTGAAATTAAAAATTAATTTGAAACTTTGACTTTCAAAGTTGTTTTACTCATATTTTGTGATTTTTATTTTTTGATAAAAATTGTCAGGATCCTAGAGAATACCATGGACTTTCCAAAATGCTATGTTGTGAAAGAATCCGTCAAAGGGTTCAAAAGATATGAAGGTTTTAATGTCTTAAACTTTTTTTTGAAATTAAAAATTAATTTGAAACTTTGACTTTCAAAGTTGTTTTACTCATATTTTGTGATTTTTATTTTTTGATAAATATAATTAGGAATCTAGACAGTAAAATTCGGATTCCAAAACGCTATTTTATACGAAAATCGGTTAAAGGGTTCCAAAGATATTGAAATTTTTAAATGCATAAATTTTTCAAAAGGTTTTAATTTATGAATTTTTGATTTTCAAATTTTAAAAATAATTCTTTCAATTTTTTAACTCGTAAAAGTTATTTTACTCAAAATTCTTGATTCTTATATGTCTTAAATGTTCAACGTAACGTTCATTTTCAAAAGGTTTTTAATTTGAATTTTTGTTTTTATATTTTAAAGTTTTACTAATAAAATGTGAATCAATTTATTATTGAAAAGATTGAGAGAGGATTTAAAGTGCATTTGTGTGCCTGAAAGTAAGTAAAGTCAAAAGCTCTTTTGGAGAAAAAGAGCAAAAAGAGAGAGGATTTGAAACTGTAATTGGATTTTGATTCAATTTTGCTTTGCTTTTAACTCCATGGATTTTAAAAGTTTGAAATTATTTTTTGTTTTATTGATTTTTTACGTTGATTGAATTTTAAATTTTTAAATTGGAAATCAATTTACTTTAGAAGGTTTCGCTCAGAATTTATTGAAAATTTAAAGTTTATAAAAAGTTTATAAAAAAGTTTAATTACAAACCTAATTGAATTTGTAGTTAATTAATTTTAAATTAAATTCTGCTTAGGAAATTTTAACTCTAATTACTAATTTAATTGAATCCAATTAAATAGTCTAGGCTTAAAAAGGTAACGTCATATTTGAATTGCTCCTCAATTTTACCCAAAAGAAACAAGCTTTCTGCATTAATTTCATATTTTATTTACTCGAAGAAAAACAAGTTCTCTCTTTTAAGTGTTTTTCAACTGTTTTTCTCTTGGTTTCTTCACTAAAAGCATTTTATATACGGATTCTTCTATTTTTGAACGTTACTCAACTTTTCTCTCTCTCTCTCTCTCTCTCTCTCTCTTTCTCTTTTCTTCTCTCTCTCTCTCTCTCTCTCTCTCTCTCTCTCTCTCTCTCTCTCTCTCTCTCTCTCTTCCTCTCTCTCTCTCCTCTCACTCTCTCTCTCTCTCTCTCTCTCTCTCTCTCTCTTCTCTCTCTCTGTATTATATTTATGTATATTATGTATAATAAAGATTGGTCTCTCTCTCTCTCTCAAATAATTTAAAAGTCCATTACCCTCTATCAAGAATATTCTGTAGCACACACACGAGAAGTACATTTTATACCTTGTAACGTACCTTCAAGCGCCAAACAAAAATTAAAGCACTTTTCGTCAGACTTTTTGGAAACCAAAATACTCGAAATCTTTTCACATTTAAAACATTTTCTAAATTTAATTTAATATATATATAATTTCTATTCATATATTCTTAATGAGAGACGTTCTGCTTGAATTTTAAAGTTTTTTAAACGATTTTAAAAATTAATTTTTAATGGAATATTTTAATAATTGAAAAAGAGCAAAGTAGTGTAGTGTACTTGAAGTATATTTTGTGTTTTAGATTATTAAACGTCTTGAAAATGTCAAGATTTAAGGAAAATTTTATTCGAAAAGGCTTGAATATATGTTGAAGCTTTTTTATTAATTTTCTAAATTAGGTTCTTTTGGAGTTTGAATTTTTTAAGGTTATTAAAAATAATTCGAACAACCTCTCCATTTTCTTGTAGAAAAGGTTTAAAATTCACTTTAAAATCAGAAGATTTTCTATTCTCAAATTTTACCAAGACTTTAATTTCTCAATCCACTCAATCTTCATTTAATCACTTCATTTTTGTCTTCATTTTTTTTTGTTTTTTAGTTAATCACTTTGAGAGTGTTGTCTCGTCTCCTCCTCCTCCTTCTCCAACTCTTCCAACTCTTCCAACTCTTCCAACTCTTCCAACTCTTCCACAATTTTGCTTGATTAAAATAAATTATTTAAATTTCTTATCCAAATATTAATCTTTTAGCTTGTCATTCTGTCATTAACTGAAACTAAAACTAAATTAGACAAGAAAGAATGTACAAAAAGGTTCTCGACTCTCTCTCACTATCTCTCTCTTTCTCTCTATATTATCTCTTTTTTATCTCAAGAATATTCGTTAGAACATTCTTAGAACGCTAAAATAACAGTGTCGAGATTGATTAATTATTTATTTAAATTAACCCAAAGGAGAAAATAATGACAGAATGCTGAAGAAAAAAACATGAATATAATAAAACGACAAAGAATTTAAGGTTTTTGATTTATTCTAAAGAATATTCTTGTCTCGAAAAATAATTATTAAATAAAATAATATTAATAAAATTAATTACTCAATCATTTTATATATTTATTGTACAATAGGGATTTAATGTACAACAAATATTACTGTGTACAAAGATTATCTTGAATACAAGGAACAAAAGCTTTGTTTGGTAAATCCATTTGCTCAATTTGGTATTCGCTTCTTGTTTCTCTCCTCTCTCTCTCTCTCTCTCTCTCTCTCTCTCTCTCTCTCTCTCTCTCTCTCTCTCTCTCTCTCTCTCTCTCTCTCTCTCTCTCTCTCTCTCTCTCTCTCTCTCATTCTCAAAACCCCAGGGAATCATAAATAACCGGCTTTTTTGGGTTATTTTTGATAGTTAGTTATTGGGTGAGATTTTTTCGGGGTTTTAATGGTTTTTTGGGAAGATTCGGGAACTATTCTTGGATTATTTTGGAAAGATTTTTCTGGAACATTCTGTATTATTTCATGAACATGCAGAACAATACAATAAGATTCTTGTCCATTCTGGGAATTTTTCGGTGCCTTTTCTCTCAAGGGATGCATTTGTTTCAAGTTTGGGGGTTTGTTGTTGTCTGATTGTTTTTATATAAGGGGAATTTAGTCTAGTACGGTAGGTACGAATTCAGGCTATACCCAATTTCTTCTTGTTATATTACGTATTCTGGACCATAATTTTTGGCTTTTCCACTCGAGTGCAGGCTCAGTCCTTTTATATATGTTCTATTTTTTATGTATAGTCTGTCTTATCCGATTTTGTCATTCTTTCCGTTTTTATCTAACACATTCCATGACAATAACAACGGACTATGGACTAACAACGCTACGACAACGCTACGACAACGCTACGACAACGCTACGACAACGCTACGACAACGCTACGACAACGCTACGATAACGCTACGACACACAAAATTGAATGATGATTAAGTTATTTTTTGACATTGTACTTTTTACTGTAGAGTGCACATTATTCTTCTACTATAGTAGAATCTCTTATCTTGTTATATAAACGTGTTGTTATTTATTTATTTATTATATACCATTATTGCTAGAGTGTCCGAAATTTTGTGCTTTCCCTCCTCTTTTTTGGGTTTGCTTCTCTGCAAGTAAGTCCCTGAAAGTTTGCTTCCCTGCATTGCAAGTTCCTATGCTTCCTTTTTTTGCTAAGCAACTAAAGTGATGAGATACTTGATGGCTACTTTGGACGTAAATTCAATGTGACAACACTCCACAACAACAACCCTACGGTTGAGTTTAGTTCCTTCTCTTCCTAAGAGTTTTTTTCCTAACTGGACGCAATTCATGAATGTTCAATGAGAATTCTTGTTCTTGAAATGTTGTCTTGGGTTTCCTGGGTTTCGTTTCTATTTTCTTTTTGCTTCGATAAAATTTGAATTAATGAAGGGGGTGGAAAAAGAAGGCTGTCAGATTTTCTTGTTTTTCGTTTAGGGCTAAGGGATTGGGTGTCTTGTGTTTTTAGGTTGAGAAATTGAGAAAAGTTGTTATCCAAGTTTCGAAATCTATTTCGTATATATTGAAAATCAATTTGTAATGCTACTTTAAAGTAGTAGTCGCAAAGTATAAAGTAAAGTTAAGTAAAGTAAAGTAGAGTAAAGTAGCGAGACTAAAAGACAAAATGTGCTAGACGGAAATTGGCTTTTAAAATTTACTTTCGGTTTTTAGTTATTTTGTAATACTTGTTTTTATATAAATGGTTTTTTATTATATTATTTTATATTTGAACATTTTTTAAATCAAGAGAAAAAAACATAAATGGTTGAATTTTAGTTTTAAGATTTCAAGATTTTTCTTTTTTAATCACTTAATTTTTTTAAAACATTTATTTGGTAAATCATATAAAATTCAGAATAAAATCATCAAATCAATTTTTCACATTTGACAATTTAAAATTACAACGCAACTATTTACCATCTTTCCCATCAGCCAAGTATTGTGGTTTGAAAGATTGAACATTAATTTGGCCCTTACTAGTGCTCACAATTGAATTTAGCGCTGCTACAAATGGATGGTTGTCACCACAAGGCTCAGGACAGGAGTGTTGGAAATCCAAAACGTCCAAATACTTTGGTCTATACTTAAATGGAATTTGCCTAAAGTTGACATGCACTTGCTGGTGTTCCGATAAGCTAATTGCAGTACAGTAAGGGTGGCAAGAAAAGTGTATTGGAGTTGAATCAAAAACCAATTGACCATTAAGTAAAAATTGAAATTTTCGTTTTTCAAATCAACCAAACAGCCAACTATATCTCCAACAGTCCAACGATTGCATTCGAATCGATAATTTTTCCCATCATGCCAGACAGACTGATTGAAGCCATCAAAGCCAATTGAGCACTCGTCCCTTCCAACTATCTCTTCTTGCAAAAATGTTTGCTCAGTTGAAAAGCCAATTCTCATTTCGCCATCAGTGAGAATAGTTGTCTCGTAGTAGTCCCAAGCAAAAAGCGACGTGTATTCACGACAACTTCACTACATCTGCACTGCCTGTTTTCTCGCTGTATTCACGCCACCTTGCATTGGGCCTGTGCAAACATCGTGAAGATAGCGTGAAACACTGATTTTTTGTGAAATACACGCTACATTCACGTTGTCTGGCACCCTGTACTGATTTTTGCTCCCCTCGTACGCGCTCTGGCAGGTGCCGGTACCTGTACTGGTACCAGAAATTGGCTAGTATTCGATTGTGCAATAGTTTAATTACTAATTAGTATCATAATAATAAATCAGATATAAAAAATTAAGATTTATCAAAAATAATTTTCATTAATTCAAAATAAGCTCGAATTTTAGTCTTGGTTATCCAGGATACCAGAAGTGCTAGTGCTTGCAGGGCCAGTCTGTTGATTCCCGATCGCCAAAAGTTTCTGAGTTTCGAGTTTCTTCTTAGCTCGACGTTCTTTTTCTTTGTTCCTCTTATTCTCTTTCCACTCTTCGTCTTTGTTTAAATCTTGATAGTAATTGGTAAAGGATCTTGCATAACTTGTACAAAGCTTTTGAGTTCTTTCGGATAGAGGAGTAGAAGTCTTTTTTCGTTTATTACCACCAGAACCGGTAACATTCTTCCTCTTGTTAGTTGATGATGATGGCGTGCTTGGAGAAGACGTCGAACTTTGACCAATTTCGCTCGGTTCAGATGAAGCAAATTCAAGGAATACAGTGCCGTATGCAAGATCTGGATACTCTTCAATCATTAGCTTACAATGACACAAATATGCTATGATATGATAAGATAAATATAATTATTAGATTAGAATTGGAATTAAACCAATAGATTACCCATTAAATCCCAAAGTTCAGATTTCTCTGGAAATTGCTCATAGTTTAAACGAGCCTTCTTTTTTAACTCGTCAAATTCTGGTCCAAAGATAGAACCAACAAGATTCTTGAATCCATCGAGATCAGTAGGAGCAGCAAGTGCAAGGTTCAATTTAATATAGTCAACTCTTGTCTTGTGTTGACCAACAAAGCGGCACTAAAAAATATTAAGATCAAATTTAAAATATATTTGGAATTTAATATAACTTACACTTTCTCGCTTCTCTTGCATGCTTATTTTCATCCAATCATAATCCTTTGCCATCTTTCTAAGTTCGACAAGTTCCAATTGCAAATTTGAATTTGAATTCTTTAAAGAATTTACTTCGCCCTTCAAATCTGCCACTTCAGTCTGCAAATTCAACGAATAGACTGGCTCCTTTTAATTTTTAATTGTGAAAAACAGTCCAGGTAATTCTCATATTCGAGAATTAATGTCGGACAGATAAGATTTAGACTGGCTCCTTTGGTGGAAGCACAAGACGGTCCATCTCCTGTTTAGTTTCTTCATTGGCTAATTATTATAATAAAACAGTAAAAATAAAATAATGAATGAGCAGATTAAAGTTTTGGCTACTTACTTCCGAGGAAGACAATAGTTCCAATCGACATTCCATTATTGTCCCACCAGTAAGCAAATTTTTTCTTCTTCTCTACCTGATGCGAACCGGGCCAATTCTGCTCAGATTCAAACCAATTGTCTTCCAACCCAATGATATCGATTACTTTGATAATGGTCAATAGGTCATCTTCTTGACAACGCATAATTGAAGAATATGCTGAATGATTAACAGTTGTTGAAGATGACGTCGAAGCTAGCATAAATGTCAAGTAAAATTACATTCAATTAACAATTAACAACATACCCATTTACGAGATACAAATTATAAACGGATATACGTTAAATGTAAAGGTAACTTGAGACTATCGGTGAAAGTCGCAGAGAAAATGTGTTTTGTTTCACGAGAGGCGCGAAATGAAGTGAAGACAACAGAGAAGACAACGGCTGGTAATTAACAGAAAAGCGTTCACAGAGGACGTATATGGAGTTTCTCAGAGTGTACCACAGAATAAACATACACACAGTGCACAGAGCGCTCATTCGTTTGACAAACGTTTTGTATTGTTTACATCGATGTATGATTACGATCAATTGATTTATATCAATATCGAACCAAATTAGTGTTGATTGCTCACAAATATTACAAAACATTTATTGAGCCATGTCCTCAAAAGGTGCCAAGAAGTATATGAAAAGGCGTTTACAACTTATGAAAGAAGTGGACAAAAAGAAAATGTAAAATTTTATTTTAATAATTCACATTCCAAATTAATTAATGATCCTTTTTCTTAGCAAAACCGCAGATTTGCAATCTGTTCTTGAAGCACGTGATAGAGATCTTTATTCGCGACTCCATTCTCCTATCACAAATCCTTCCAACGAATCTATTAATATTGTCAATAATACTTCTATTGCCTCTTCTCAGAACGATATTTTTGTGGACGATTTCGGAATTGATGGAGATGATATTGAGTATTCAAACGAGTTGGCCGTTATTGACAATGACAGCTCAAATTCAGTTTTAAATCAAGTGTCCCCTCTCGGAAGATCCGAAATTATGGAAAACTCTATTGACAGAAGTGATCCATCAGAAGACCAATCTATTAAACACGTAATGTTATTTTTACTACTGTTTTTGCAACAGAGTCATAGTGATTTGCCTGACAGCGATGTTGTCAAACAAGCGAAGGGACACCGTTTTGTCCATGACGATGATGATATTCCTCAATCTTACGAAACTCTCAAGAAAAGGGGCAAAATTTTCCAACCTATTGTACACAAGTATTTGTACAACAAATGCGGCCTGATTGGTCCACTCACTCCAGCCCAAATAACGTCAGACGAAACAGTTTACTGCAGCAAGATTTGCAACTGTTCGATTACTCCATCGCTACATATGAAATCCTACTTTTGTTATATTAAACTCAAAGATTATCTTCAGTATTACATCCCTCAAATCCACCATTTGCTTCGTTTCAATAGAGAGCTGCCGACTGACCGACCTGCCGACAACATTCGCGACATAGTTGATGGTTTGAGATACAGACAATTGGCTGGGGAAGATACAATAGTGATTTATTTTGGCTTTGATGGTGTTCAATATACAGATAATCCACCTATCAAAAGTATTTGGCCTCTTGTTATTTACATCTGTGAGTTGCCTTTTAACCTGCGTCAAAAGTTTGGCTTCCCGCTAGCGATTCACTCAGGCGAAACGCAACCAAGTAACATTATGCTGGAGCCTTATATTAATGAATTAGCCACATATTTAAATGAGAAAATCGAAATTGATGTCAAAATTGACAATGAAATACAAACGAAGAAATACAAGGTAAAGCTTCTTCTTTCCATTTGTGATGCACCTGCCCGAGCAAAAGTATTGAAAATGAAACAACACAATGGCTATTATGGCTGTAATTATTGCAAGGTACTGGTTACATCACACGATGACATCAACTGCAGAATTTATCCAATGAATCTCGATTATGAAATGCGAACAAGTGATGAGTGGAGGTCTTTGGCAGAAAGAGCCGAACAAACCAAACGAATAACCAAAGCAACAAAACATGAATTTTTCGGAATTATGGGCTCCTCTCCACTAATGAATCTACCTTATGTCGATATGGTCTCTATTTGTCCCCCAGAGTTCATGCACAGTCAATTTCTGGGCACTGTTCAATTACTATTAAGATATTGGCTCGGTTTACGAAGTTCAAGCGAATCAATCGATTCTGATCTGCTCAACACAAGACTTAAAAGACTTAAGTTTCCTTCCAAAATTCTCCGCATAATGCCCGATATAACAAAGTCATCACTAAAATCAATCGAATTGGAGAATTTTCTCTATTATGGATTTGTTTTTTTGAAAGGCATTTTGTCAGAAGAGCAGTTCACTAACTTCAAGCTTCTATCTTTGATCATTTCAACACTGAGCAGCAGAAATATTTCGCAAAACAAAATAAACCAATGCGAAGAATGGATCGCCACTTTTATTTCTGAATTTGGCAGAATTTATCCCACTGAGTTGCACAAGTACAATGTACATATGATCTGTCATTTGCCTCAGGTGGTTAGAGAATATGGTCCATTAATAACAAATTCGGCTTACCAGGTAAGATTTAGTATTTGATCTAATTTATAGATAACAATGTTATAATTTAAGGTTGAGAACTCAATGGGAAAGATAGCACGACAAGCCCAAACTGGAGTTAAGGTGCCAGAACAAGTGATTAACAAAACGTGCATGATCGCATCTACTGTCGTAAACTTCTTTGCCAACATTAAAGCCTTTTGTGAAGACTTTATCGATCATGTTATCGAAGAATATTTTCCTTTCCTAATGGAAGATAAAGAAAAGCTATCTGTGGCACAGAAAGGATACTCTTTGACTCCAATCGAAATAAGCTTATTGAAAACGATTGACGACATTCAACTGACTTCACGAACGCGTATTCATAATATCAACAAAATCAAGCTCAATAAATTAATCGTAAGCACAAATGATTACTCGCTATGCAACAATGAATCAACGAATAATCAATACATAAAGAGCAAATCTGGAAAGTATTTGTTGGTTTCCAAAATTATCAGAGTTCAAGAAAATGTATATCTTTTTTGTAAAGAGTACATGAATCTACAGAAATACTCCGTATCACCTGGACTCGAGTTTGAACATGTCAAATACACATCAGAGTTGTCAGTAACACAAATAATCAAACCATCTGAAATCGACTGTCCCTTTTCCCTTGTATCTTTCGAGGATACCTATATATTATTTGATCTTTTTAATCGGCATTTATAGTCGTACCAATAATGTAAACAATAATCTTGAATTAAATCGATGTAATTGAAAATTCTTTCTTTTTGAGTTTTGAAACTACAATACATTTGGCGTCTGACATTTCAAACAAGTCCGCGCACATGCGCAAATAATCATGACATACATAGTGAATATACCAAGAAAACAGTTACATTCACGCTGTCTTCTTGATGTCTTCCAGATCGTGCTCGCATCGTGAATTGGCCGTGCAGATAGAGCAGTTTTTGCTTGGGAGTAACAACCAGAATCCTTTACTTCACAAACGGATTTAACACTTTGCCACTTCAAATCACTTCGAGCAGATAGCAAATCTAGAGACAATTTTAGGTTAGGGGTTTTAAGTTTTGTATCCAATGTTTGTGAGGTTGCTTCTGCAAGTTTGTTTGAACTAGATGAACTTAAAATCTGATTCACCAACCATGAACAACAAAATTCATATTGATATTTTGAAAATTCCTTTGTCGAATCATCAAAAACTAAATTCGTGGAATTTGACTTTAAAATCTCGATTAGTTTGACATAATTGTTCTGTGATGTTCCAGAATGTTTGTTGGTTCGGAATTTTTGCAGATTTTCTTCACCAATCGTATATGTTTTGCCTTCTTTCACCAGTAACAATCTTTCCATCAATAAAACAGCCCACAATGCTGTCTCGAATCCATTTGCCAGTTGATCAATTTGCCCAAGTAAATATTCGCCCAATTTGAGTTTATTAGGTTCGCTCAAAAAAATGTCATTACTTTTCATTAGCTCAAGAATTAGTCGACACTTGTTTCGATGATTAATTTTTGTTAATTGTTTAACATTCCAGTCCAAAAGCCATCCAAATTGAGTTTCAATTTTTCTGCTTTCAACAAGTTTTAGCAAAGCATCAGTGACTCGTTTCAATAATTTCATGTCTTCAATAAAAAGTGTTTGTTTGAAAATTACTTCAAGCTTCTCATCAGTGAGAGAATCACTAAAATGTTCGAGCAAATCTAAAATCACACAAAAAGACTCTTGAACATTGTTAAATTCTTCGATGTTATCGAGTACAAATTTGCCACGTTGAACATATGGGGCTATCTCAAACAGTTTGAACAATTTGATTGCCGCAGATTTAGCGTACGGCATATAGTGACTACTGTCGCTTATGTCGTAAAAAGGTGCAGTGGGAGGAGTCAAAATTATCTGATATAGATAGTCAAAGAAGATGCCAACAATTTGGTCGTTAAGATACATTTCTTGAGAATTTTTAGTTAGATGGTGATCTATGATCAAACAGACCGTCCGGTTATGCATATAGGGCGAATAAAATTCAGGGGAATATTTCATGAAATTGCAAAATAATTTCAGGATACTTCCATTCAAAAACATCCTTTCAGTCATAAAAGTGCCGAATATCT
Source organism: Rhizoglyphus robini (assembly GCA_023373905.1). Lineage (NCBI taxonomy): Eukaryota > Metazoa > Arthropoda > Arachnida > Sarcoptiformes > Acaridae > Rhizoglyphus > Rhizoglyphus robini. The sequence goes on along the minus strand of JAKIJQ010000483.1, from coordinate 8,452 downwards.
CAACAATCAATTTCGGTTCTGACTGTTGAAATAGTTGAAACATATTAGCTCGCAATAGAAGCTTCATCCCTTCACTTTTATAATTATCAATTTTATCGGCATATTCTTTAAGGAAATTCTGGATTTTTTTATTTGAACCGTCTTCAATCCAATTGGAAATAATTTCTGGAAATTTCTTCTTCAATGCTGCAATTCTTCTCTTCCTTTGAAAAAACATTTCCAATGATAGAAGTGACGTTTGAGTGTTCAGTAATAAAAGACACAGCACACAAACACGCGTGGATCAATCAATGAATCAAAAATTAACAATACACGCGTCGACAGTAAAACGTTGGCTTTTAGGCTGAGTGAGTGAGGCATGCAATCGATTGATTTGATTGTTCTGGAAGGTAAATAATTGTTTTATACCTTTTGTGTGTACCTTTGATGCCAACGTAGATGATGTTTGACTGTAGCGCCTAATCTTATCTTGTCATACTTAATCAATGTGTTACCTTAGTAACCTGATTAGTTGTTAGATGTCGAGGTACGTGTACGTGAACTCATATATAAACTAGTATTAGGATGTGCCGGTGAGATATTAAAGAGAGAAATCCTTGTAAAACAAATCAATCAAATTAATTTCAAAAGTTTGACAATTTGCCTAGGCACTCTATGGAATGACTAGTCATTTTATGAAGCCACCAAACGGTGTTCGGCAAATTGTAAAATCAATAATTAAAATTGTTAAAACTTTATTACTATCTATATGTTTAGCCTTTTGAAGTCACAAATGCTTTAAAAATGACATATGACTCATACAAATGGTATGTCATATATTTAAAATTATCCATTTGAGTATATTTCATGCATACAGACTTTGGGACAACACTTTTAGTTTTTATTAATTAATTAATATTTTACAATTTGCCGAACATACTTTAGTTACTTGATAAAATGACAAGTCAATTTATAGGAAATTTTGACTTTTTTTAAATAAATTACGATTTTACAATATGCCGATGGGTGATTCGGGAATTTATAAAATGACTAGCCATTCCATAATGTGTCTGGGCAAATTGTTGAAATATTCAAAATTATGAATTCTACAATTTGACAGTGCTCAGATCCGTCAATTTGTGAAATGACGGTTTTGACAATTTGACGCTAACATATACATTAAATATATAATTTTTATTTTCAATCCTTCTTGAAAATCTGATTTTGATTCACAAATCTCATATCTCTCGTCCGTACATTGGAATTGATATTAATCGAAACATTTGTCAAATTTTTGAAAATTGATAAACTTGTCCCCTCGGTACTCTAGCTTTGCACCCGAATTTTGAACCAAATCAAGTTCCACAACTTCTTTAGGCGCAAATCTATAATCAAATTGACCAAAATTCACAAAACACTGTTGATGCCTAGACAGGCCTATGGTTGCATAGTAGGGTTTGTCCTCAGAAACGTAGATTTCATCACCAAGGAAATTTTGAAAAACCTTTTTCACCGTTATGATAGAATATGAATTTCTGTTGCTCCACATTGATCCAACAGCCAATCACATCTCCAACGTTCCATTTGGATCGTTTCCTCAGAACAGGATTCTGCTTATCCTGATGCCAGCAACATCGTTTGTAACCATCGTATCCAATCGAGTTCCGATCACCGCCAACCGAAACACGAATCTTCCCAGTCAAATCATCGAAAATAAACTCGTAGAGTGCCTTCTGCGTTACGTAAGTGGATTCTAGAACCGTATCCTTAGTAGACCAACCGAATCTCATAGGTCCACTTGTTAGGATCACAACCTCGTAATAACCAATTCCAGAAAGAATAGGATTCACGGAACGGATACTTTGCCAGTTGTCATCACTTCGTGCTGATAATAAGTCCGAGGATATTTTAAGATTTTCTGTACGATCTAAAGGATTCAGAGTATCATGGGATATTTTTTTCTGGATCAAAAATTTCCAAATCATTTGAACCAGAAACCCCATTTTCTTCTTCTTCATCTAATTTTAGCCCAAAATTCCAAAACCAATACACACAAAGCCTCAACTGTTGATCCAAAAACCAAGACACCAATCTATAGTCCGTAAGAGTATAACAATTTTCTCCGAATTCTTTAGAATTTTGATCAAAAAATTCAGCCATTTTCTCGTTATTTCTCAATTCTTTCTTTTTCCGAGTCTTCTAGATACAGCTTTTCCAACCCAATTAACGCGAACATTTTCATCCATTTTATGTTTCTTCCAACATTTTCGTCTTTTTCCAACATTTTTCCAAAAATTGTTTTCAAATTTAGTCCATGCATTATTTCGAAACAATCGATCACGGTTGTTGCTAAAACTATTGACAGGTTTCGTTGCTTAATCGAATTTGCCAATGGATCCTGTATCCCGGCTTGAATGTAGGGATCCAACAGTTCGCACGCATGCGCAATTGCAACTCCTTCCTTGACTTGAAAATTACTTGACTTGAAATAGTCCCCTATAAGTGATGGAAACCAATTTGCCAGTACATCCAATTTCTCGTACTGAAATTCGTGGATTTCTTTATCTAGATTTTCGATAAAAGATTGAATCACTCTAAGATGGTTAACTTTTTCATCAGGAAATTGGGTTGCAGGTTTTCGGTTTTTTGTAAATGTTTTCCTCAATTTTTCTCATCACTTTATCGTATTCGTCCTGTTTAGAATCTCGATAAAATTGATCATTCGATAAGGAAGATCTGAACCAGAAATATATTTGATAATGTTTGTAAATTGTCTGGGTTTGAGAAAATTGGTATTTGGAAAGAGTTTTGTTGGATTCTTTACGGAATTTTTTGAATAGAATTTGATTTGGCGCGAATTTAAAGTCTGTTTGACCAAAATTAAAGTAGCATTGCGCATGTGCAGTTAGACTCGCACATGCGTAGTACGGTTGTGCGTAGAAACGGACCATTTTAAGTTCGTTTTCATTATCATTTTGCGCATCTTTTTGGGCATCTTTTTCTTCCTCATCATCAAAGGTAAATTCATTTCTTTTCGGAAATCTTTCCGCAAAAAAATTTCTATTTTTGTTTGCCCTTCTATCTTTCTTAAGTTGTTCGTTCATTTCCTTCTTTCCTTTCAATTCAATTAGTAGTTTTCCGTTTAGGTAAAATTCAAATTTTTGGTTATCTGCATCAATGAGACAGCCGATTACATCTCCATGTTTACAATTTTCGCTATTTTCGACAGAAAATTGATTTTTACCATAATAGACACAATTTTCCAAAGTGTCGAATGCAATCGAATGTTTGTTGGGCTGGTTTTTACCGTTTAGTAGAAGATTTGGTTTCGGTTTTCCAATTCCATATTTTTGACACAATTCCGCTTCTTTTGTAGCCCAACCGATTCTTACGCATGCGCAACTAGTTATGAGAGTTGCTTCATAGTAGAATATTCCTGAAGTGACAGAGAATTGTGATCGAACGGTTATAAAAGAATATTCGGAATCGCTTCGTACCATCAGTTGGTTCATTTTTACCAAAGGAAATTCAGTAAATTTTTTGTAAAGAAGAATCGAAAAAATTGTCTAGACACCATTTTTGCTTCGAAATTCACTTGAATTTGCTCAAAATTGTTGTTTGAATTTGGTACGAAATTCAATGTAGAAAATTTACTTAATTTTTTCCTGCAAAATTTCCTTCTTGTCAACATCCAAATCTTTTACAAAACACAACTTTTCAATTACTAAAATTACCCAAAGTATCAAATCAGGAAATTTCGGGTCAAAGTCCAACAGTTTAATAACGTTCTCTAAAACATGATCCAAAAAATTATCATTTTTAAGAATCCAATCAAATTTAGTTGATAAAAGATGTTCGAGAATGACGCACATGTTACGATGTTGTATCCAATTTTCAGTTTTAATTTCAGATATTTCACTCATAAAATTCACAATCAATTCCATTAGTGAATTTTGAATCAAATCGGGCAATATTTCACAAATATCGAGTAGTTTCTTGAATTCAGTTTTAAATTGATTAACATTTTTATGAATTTTCAAAAATAATTCAAAATTATCCCGTTCAAACAATGTCGGATATCTTTCTCTTAATTCAACTTCAATTTTCGCATCATATTTATCATATTTTTTCCTGAGTTAATTTTCCGTATTTGAACTCAAATTTCATCATGTCTTTTTCTCTTAAATAGTCCGATAGGGTAAAATTATCTCTTTTGGCTGAATTCATTTGGATGAATAAAGTATTGAGGTAGATAAGTCTTGAAGTTCTGAAATTGAAATAAAAATATTGTCATGGTTTCATTATTATTGCATAATTCTTACATGAATAGTCAAAAAATGAACTTTTTATGAGCAAAATTACATAGACTCACACGAACAACAACAACAACAAGATACGATCAATACAGTTGTATACAGCACTCGGGAGTAATTACGACGTCGTATTCACATGAGACATGCCCAGAAATCGTGTTCTAATAATAACCTTGTTTGATTACATTGAAAACACAGCTGATAAAGGCCACCGTCCTGATAACAGACGATAAGTATTAAGCGTTTCGAATTTTGAAATCATTTTTGTGTTATATTGAAAAGCAATTTGTAATATATTATTTTAAAGTAGCAAAATAAAATAAAGTAGAGTAACAAAACTTAACAAAAAATGCCAAACGGAAATTGGCTTAAATATTTTGTATTTTTACGTTTATGTCTTTTAGATGGGCTTAGATGCTATTTTGTAATATTTTTTTAAATAAATTGATTTTAAAATTTTTTATTAAAACATTTTTAAAATACAAAATTATTATCTTGATTATAAGTATATTTGATATATAAGCGCAATTGGAAGAAAATATAAAAATATTTGGTTAGTTTTCCTTCCTATAGTACTATAGTAATATTTGGAATCTTTGGTGATTCAATTTAATTAGATTATTTGGTTCATTTGGTAGAAAACCAATATTTTTTTACCAAGTCAAAATGTTTCGCAAATACCGCATCGGACTGAATCCACCACCAACGGAATAATCTGCATTGAAACTTTTAAATTGCATTTCACCAGTGTTAATAATTGCATTTATGTAATGATTTCCATTGCCTGAAAAGCAATTTCCGACATCCACAAGATCTAAATATTTAGGTCTATATTGAAATGGCTCTTGTCCAAAAATTGACCCGCACCTTGTTGGTGCTCAAAAAGGCTCATTGCCGCCGAGTATGGGTGACCTGAAAAATGAGGGCGTTTTTTATATTCACTTGAATCAAAGATCAAGTCACCATTTAGGGAAACTTGAATTTTCTTGTCTTCAAATCAATCAAAAATCCAACAATGTCCCCGACTTTCCAATGATTACATTTGATGAGCCACTTTTGACCATCATGCCAGACGCATTGGTTGTAGCAATCGAGCCCAATCGAGCACTCGTTCTCTCCCACAAGTTCACCCTGTAAAAAATGTTTGCTTAGTAGAGAGGCCAATTCGCATTTGTCCATCTGTGACAACAGTTGCCTCGTAGTAGTAGGAACCAATTTGATTCATTTCAAAGACTGATTTAGCACTTTGCCAGTCCCAATCACTGCGAGCAGACAGCAAATCTCGCGACAGTTTCAAGTAAGGGGATCTGAATTTTGTATCTAAAGTTTGTGGATTTGGTGAAAGTTGTTCCAAGGCAGACGGATTTTTGATTCGATCCAGCAACCATGCACAACAAAATTCAAATTGATTTTTTGCGGAATCAAATTTCGCTGGATTATTACAATTTTTAGCATTCGAATTTAAAATCGAAAATAGTTGTTTACGGTAGATAATAAATTTCCGCAACTGTTCTTGATCAATCCAGTACTTTTTAGCAACTTTGTCGAGTAACATTCTTTCTAATCTCAAAAAAGTGCCCACAAGGCTATTTCAAATCTACTCGAACGTCCAGTTATATCGATTTGTTCAATTAAATATTTTAACATTTGAGTTTTTTTTTCATCGTTAATAAAATCATTGTCCTCGTCGATTTTCCAAAGTCTGGCTTGATTTTTTAATTTAAAATCTTTTAGACGTGATTTAATTGATCCAAAATTATCCGGTACCAATATGCGACGGTGTGGCAATTCTGGAATTAATATTAATATAAATATGAAATTAATAAAATTCTAAATTGTTGTAAATTCCGAAGGATAATGTAATTTACTTAAATTTTGAATTAGACACCGACAATCGAGTATCTATCTCCATGGTTTAATAAGCTTTCCGGGTATTCAATCAGATGCAATGCACACACAAAGGTAAGACATTTGAATCGCCAATTTGGCAATGTAGAATGCAATAATGCGTACTGCGATTAGAGTGCTGAGAGTAGTCGCTTAATCATTCTAGATTGTATACATCAGTATATAACTTCAAATGTAATAAACCAGGATGAGGCTTTACTGTGCATTCTTATCTGTCTTACTTGAGCTTAGTTGCCTAAGTTTCCAGAGCTGTACAGGTACAATAGACTGCACTGTAGATATCGATGTTATTCACCATCTATAGTGAGATACCTAGGATACAAATGCAATAGATTAAACATTACATTAACATTAACATCACACATATTTGTCCGACAGGCTAATTCCATTTGGCAACACTTTTGCATCACTAGTTTTCCAATCCGAATCGTATTGGTCCTTGAGTTTGCAGGTAGCCTCATAAAGGTAGACGCAACTCCAAATACAGATTGAACATTTAGTGAATTTTGTTTATCGTTTTGTGAGGATATTATGAGATCATCATGGGATGCATTTGTGAGAGTCATTTTTGCGTTGATTAGTCTAAAAGGAAGATAATTTAGTATAAAATTCAAAGTTAAAACGCTTACCAATGATGAAGTGCATAAAATCCAGGTAAAAACGTACGAAAATCCAACGAAAATCCAACAAAAAATCCGACGAAAATCCAACAAAATCCGACGAAAATCAACAAAAATCTTTCAATCTGAAATTGAAAATCCAATGCTGCACGAAAAAATTCCTGCTCTCTCCTAAACCAAAACAAACCTCTACCACAGTAACAGTCGCTAACAGTATCCCTTACTGCTACTATGTAGCGGGGTGCACTGTGGTAGGCAGAGTAACGTCCACAGATGTCGTATCGTACTGCTATTGTTATTGTGTTGTTTACATGCGAGCGGCGAAAAAACATGCCTTTGTATTCACTTATTTCTCAACTAATCTCGCACAAATTCTGGATCCAAAATGGATCCCGCCGATCTCAACCTTCTAGAATCCCTCTTCCTACGTCGTACCAAGCTCAACATTGTATTCCCGTACCTAAAGCTACTGTTAACCAAATTCACTGCCCAACATCAACCTGAACATGAACATTCCTCAAATTCTGAGCATCAAATGCAAATTGAAATCCTCAACCGCACCGTAAAGAATCCACTTTTGACCAAATTCTCAACATCGCCTAGCTATGCTCAAGCCTTTCTGAATCAGTTGATTAAACTTTTCGAAAATCTCTTCCAGAAACGGGACTCCTTCTATTATGACATCTATACCCTGTATACTGAGGCACTGAATCCGGGATCATTTAGTAAAAATCTTCAATTATGTGACAATGGGCGAATGGATCAACTTTTTGGAACAAATTTGGATCAAAATGTTGGTTTTGTGACTCATCAAGTGGGCTCGACGACTGTTTCGATTATAGAAAGTAATCAAATCGTATCCGAGGGTACCACTGGACTGAGAACATGGCCTGCAGCAATCCATCTACTTGAGTATCTTTCTGACGATTCCAAGACCAAAACTGAAAAATGGAATCGATCCAAATGGAACAGGATTTTGGAACTTGGCGCTGGAACGGGTTTGCTTGGAATTGGTCTACTAAAAGCGAGAGGACCCGACTTTGATGTGAGATATGATTTTACGGATCATAGCCAACCGGTCCTGGAACGAATTGAAGCGAATCTTATTGTGAATGAATTGAGTCAAGTGAACAATAATATCAGAACCCTGACCCTAGATTGGAATTCCGTCCCACAATTTGACCTCAACTATGATCTCATCCTTGCGACAGACGTTGTATTCGATCCGGAAGTTGTTAAAATTCTGGTCAAAGCCCTAGGGACCATTTTTACCTTGGTTCAGAAGATGGATTCCCCTGAAAAGCGTTTCCCTGACTGTTTGATCTGTTGTGCTGAACGGAATGTGGATCTACTCGGATTTTTCTGTACTGAGTTGCAGAAAGTTGGACTCGAAGCTCGGGCGATTGACCGATTGGAACAACCTAGTTGGGTTAAACGATTTAAGGACCGATTGGAAGTTTTGCGGAACGAAGGAATCGACTCGAGTGCGGAACTTTTGGATTCGCTGGCTCATCTCGATGCAGACAACGTTCCTTCTACTATCTATCGAGTGCAGTTTGGTACTACTTCAGGTTGAAACGTTTGTTGGTGAAATGTTTTATTATGTAATAAATTGTGTGTTCGTTCCATGAA
>JAKIJQ010000482.1:0-45978 GCA_023373905.1 Rhizoglyphus robini | reverse complement strand
ACATGTTGCGGGTCGGTGACGTTTGGTCGAAAACCTTTTTGCGCATGCGTGCATTTGGGTACGGGTTTACCCAGACCCACAAACTTTTTTCGTGTTTTTCGCTTCCTATCCATTGGGGAGTGACCCTAGATGACTCCGGACCATTCCTTCGTGTTCCTGGAACACTTTTGGATACTTTTTTGGCACTTTTGTCAAAATTGGGGTTTCCCGTCAAATCACCCTCTGCTAATGCACAGATGCTAGTAATTGGAATAGAAAGCTGTTAATGACGCTATATCTGGATACAAAAGAGGATTCTTGGGATTCTGATGATGGTATCTATGACCATTGAGGAACTTAGTGATCCAATTGGTGAATATGAGGATCCTGATGATTTTGATGATGGTCTTGAGGAACATGGACAGGCATCGGAGACTCTCTAAAAATCAACACAAATTTACACAGTGCAATGCACTGTGGAAGGCAGCAGCACTGTATAAACTTTTAGAGAATCTCCGAAGCCTGAACATGGAGGAACATAGTGAATCAAGTAGTGAATATGAGGCTGGTGACTATGATAATTGAGGAAAAGTAAAGTTGCTTCTGTTTGGCCCAGATCTATTTCATGATAAGACTGAAGGAGCTAAACTCATTCATTGATCACCGAAGTCATAGTTATACTCTGAGATTCAAATTAGTTTGCCTTCTATCATGTTTAGCACAAATTCACTTCATGATGTTACTGAAGGAACCAAACTCATTCATTTATCACAATGTTCTCAATGTCCATCGAGGATACCATTGGTTCCTTCGTTGATCCAAATGTCTATCGATGATACTTTCTACTTTTAAGTTCTAACTAGAATGCATTATCCACCTTCATTGTTTAACTAGGATACATTCCCAACCTTCAATGTCCGACTAAGATAATCCAAATTGATCCAATCGAAGAAGATGAGGATTCTGATGCTTATGACAATGTTCATTGCGAAAAAAGTTGGTTTGCTTCTTTCTTGTTTGGTCCAGATATACTGCACAATCAGACTGAAGGAACCAAACTCTTTGATCACTTCATTACTTGAAGGCATGATCACAGATGTTATACTCTGAGATGATGATGGTGCTATATCTGAATACAGATGATGATTCTTAGGATTTCGATGATTGTATGGATGAACATTAAAGGGGCTAAATGATCCAAGTGATGAACATTAGGATTCTGTGGATTTTGATGATTGTCTTGATGGATATTGATATATTGAGATATAAAGTTGTTTCCTCTTTCATGTTCGACACTGATTTACTTACATGATCCGACTAAAGGAGCCAAACTTTTCTTGTGTTTTTCGCTTCCTATCTATTGGGGTGTTATCCTAAATGACTCCGGACCATTCCTTCGTGTTCCTGGAACACTTTTGGAAACTTTTTGGCACTTTTGTCCAAATTGGAGGTTTCCATCAAATCACCAATTTCTAATATACAGATGCTAGTGAATGGAATAGAAAGCTGTTTATGGCGCTATATCTGGATATAAGAGAAGATTCTTGGGATTCTGGGGATTGTATCTATGACTATTGAGGAACATAGTGAATCAAATGGAGAATATGAGAATCCAGAGGGTTCTGATGATTGTCTTGATGATTATTGAGGAACATAATAAATGAAATTATGAATATGAAGACTATGATACTGGTGACGATTATCATTGAGGAAAAGTAAAGTGGCTTCTGTTTGGCCCAGATCTATTTCACGATAGGACTTAAGGAGCCAAACTCATTCATTGATCACCGAAGAAGACATGGTCATAAAAGTTATACTCTGTGATCCAAAGTTCCTTCAATCAAGTTTAGCACAGATTCACTTCATAATGTTACTGATGGAACCAAACTCATTCATGGATCACAATGACCTCAAAGTCCATCGAGGATACCATTGGTTCCTTCGTTGATCCCAATGTACATTGATCCAACAACCAATCTATAGTCACAATCCCAGTGATCTATTAAATCATAACTTGAATCCTAAGGGATTGATTCAATCGCTGATCCCATTATCCTTCAATGATCCCAATGTCCATCGAGGCTACTAATGATGTTAACGAGGATCAAGATGTTTCCGAATACCATTTCACCACAAGTACATTTCATCAAGAAACGTCCTACTACTCATCACCAAGAACCAGATTCTTTCATTGAATCGATGACTTCAATGTCCCTTAAGAGTCCCATAGATGCTATCGATTATCAAGTTGGTTTCAGAGGATACAATTGATGTTAAGTTCACTGATCTAGAGTCTTCCAATTAATTAAACAGAATAAAATTTGAATAGTTTTACACTACATTTTTAGTAATGTTCTCCATTTGAAGTTCGATTCATAATCATAATATCAATTTTCAAAAGTGACGAAGTTTTCATCATGATCTACAGCATGACTTTGAGAAAAGGGGTCTTTCCTTTTAACTCAATCTCAGTATAATTATCTATTATCCACCTTTCCTAACCACATTGAATACATTCCCAACCTTCAATGTACAACTATAATACATTATCAATTTTCGTATCCTCATTCGATCCATTCTCTACCTTCAACGACATCGTCGAAATCGTTTCACGATGCGTTCGACGATGACAGACACATCGAATCGATGGTGGAATTGAATGATTTGACCAGCGAAGGATCCCTTCTACTCTATCGACCCATTTGGGTGCAGACTAAGATTCTATGGATACAGTTAGATCTGAGGTGACCAGAGAAAAATCGATTCCACTTTATCGACCCATTTGGTTGCAGACTTGGATTCTAAAAAATACAAATGGATAAGAGGAGACTAGAGAAGGGTCCCTTCGATTATATCGACCCATTTGGTGCATTGAATTGAATCCATTTCCGTTCTACAAAGCATCTTCAGGAACCAGCTTCCTCTTATTGCTCCCTACAAGACATCTTTTGGGAACCAGTTTATAGAAATCGTTTTAATAAATGACATGATTAGAAAATTTACAAATAGTTATGATTAAAAAAATACATAAATACAAAAGAATAATTTACAATATTTAGGTCGTGTGAGTTGTCAGAGATTCAATACTAAATAAATAAACGATAAATAATAAGTGATTGGTCGACAATTCTGTCGATAACAGCGCCGATTCTCAAATTACTAAACTTAAATTCTTTAAGAGTAAGTAGGTTCAATGTCACACAGTAAATACTTCCGCGTGATCGTATGGATCTCAGCAGAAAGCATTACTCTCACATGGTCGGTGATGTACTCGTTGTACTCGGCGGTACTTTTTACGCTTGTCAGCCAGCGTATCCTAGTATCTAATTTGTACATCCATAACAAAAGCTTTGGTGACGCTTGGGTAGATGCGATTCTGTCAGTTCTGATACGCCCTGTCCTGTGATTCAAAAAATGTCCTGGACTTTCCGTTCAGAGCAATGTCAACACCAAAATTCTTGAGACTCACCGTGTTACGCAAAATCGAGTCACCAATCTTGATCGGCCTATCGCAGCCCATGATTATTATTATTATGATTATGATTATAGCAGTCTGATGGATTCTTGAGATTTAGTAAACAAGACACTTTCTTCAAAGTCATGCATTTGATCCGTATGAACTATTCTTCACTTGTTTTCAATGATTCATGAGATTGGGTGAACAAGATAAAGACTCCTTCTTCAAAGTCATGCAGTAGATAAGATTGTACAAGATTAACCCAGAGGATTCTGATGGTGAAATCGATGTTCACCTTCAATGTATTACAAGGATACATTATCCATCTTCATATCCTCATTCGATACATTCCTAACCTTAAACGTTCAACTTGGATTCAGTATCCAAGGTTCTACTATCCATTAAAAGAAACAATTCCAATCGATTCCTTCACTTTGTAATATTCTACATCCTAATCCGAAAGACAGATGGATAGATAGGTTGATTTATAGATGGATTGAATGATGGAATGATAGATAGATAGATAGATAAGTGTTCATTCCGATCTACCGCATGACTAAGGAAGGAGTCTTTACGCGTTTTACTCATTCTCAATCTATGATCAAAAATGAAGAAATGTTCATTGTTTAAGTGTTAAGCTGCATGACTATGTCTAATCACTAATTAGTTCGCATCTCCGCTAATGACTCTTCGTCAATCAATCACACAACACGTTCTACACACGCAAACCGTATATAAAGCTCATAGAGCCAATGCATTACCAGACCAGTCTACAATGTCCACGACACTCACTACTCGGATCGATAAAATCTAAGTTCAAACGCATTTGGCTTCCACTCATTTCATATGGTGGCCAGTTCTGATCATCAGCGCCGCGATCACCTCAATAAAAAGGGATTCCTATGATTCTTTGCATAAGATTCTACAAGACTCAACAAGACTACACCTGGTGTAGTACACCATCAACTGGATTCTCAATCTGATTATTATCGAACCGTATTAAATCCGGTCAATCAATCGAGCACGGTTTATTCTGTCAAGCAATTGGAATAAGTTTTATAAAGTACGCCATGGTACATTCAATGGCAAAATGATGATGTAATATGATTAGATTCACTGCAGTTCTCATTTCTAAGAGTAAAGAGTAGAGTTATTCTTTTGAGAAAACTTAATCTGCTTTGCAATTTAATCACGAAATTGGAGTAAAATCGTACAAAACAGATCAAACCCTAACCTAATTAGGTTATTAATTCCGTGGCGTTTTAAGTAATAAAATATAGGTGCTTTGCCGCCCACAATAATGCCCACCTCTTGGACAAATCTATTTAAAAAAATTTCCCTCCAAAACTTATTTTGGGTGGTACGGCCCACAAAATAATTTTCTGAATACATTGGCAAAAGCTGAATAATTTTCTATTTTTGATAATATCTCATCTATTTGACAGAATTTTACACAAATTGAGATTGCAGAATTGATGCTAAAGGTGCACAGTATTGCTTTTAAGACATTAAACCGGATACAAATTGATGAAATCAGTGAGAAATGAGGGACTTCCAACTTAGTCAAGTTTCTCTCCAAACAACAAGCACGATCAGGTACAATACACAGAGACTTACCCCCATTTGAATGATAACTTTGATATCGTGTAACTTGATGACCACCTTAATCACAACAAATTATTACTTTATTATTGCAAAATAGTAGATAGCACTGATTATGCTAGATTTTTTTATCCAAGTGGATCCTAATCCACCCAAATTGACCCGAATTGACATAAATCTATTAAAGTTTTTCTTTTTCTTATTGCAACAAAAGTTGATTTTAACTATTCTTTTCATGATATCGTTGATTAAACTTAATTTTATCGCTCGTGTCGATGTTATACTCGTATATACGAATCATATATCGCCTAATGTTTATATCCACTTACAAAATGTATATCTTTATGACTATGCTAATTTTCATATCATTGATGGAACAACTTTTTAAATGCATTGTCATTGTCAACCAATTAGTGTAACGAAAACATAATCTATTTGTAAAAATCTTCCAATTGTCCAATGGAACAATTTTTAAAAACACTGGATTGGATGTCAAATGACAATTCTTAGGATTCAAATTATGATTTAGTGGTTCCCTGGGGTTGGGACGATGGATTGAATAACCATTTGGTATTTTTAAGATTCCAGTTATGATTAGGAGAATCCTTGTGATTGGGACAAAGGATTGGATTTTTGATCAATGTACATTAGGATCATCAAAGGAACCCATGGTATCCTAAGTTAATCAAGTCACCGTTTCAATCTAGAAGAACCATCCAATTAATACTGGTATCATTTAGATTGTCGTTAGTAAATCAAGTCATCATTCACTTTACTTCTCAGAGTATCACATCTGTGCTAAACATGATAGAAGAAACTTTATTTTGCATGTCAGAATATAACTTCTATGATTATGCCATCTTCTGTGATCAATGAATGAGTTTATCTTCTTCTGTCTTATTGTGAAATAGATCTTGGCAAAAAAGCAGCAACTTTAATTTTCCTCAATGTCATTGACAATGATCATTGTCACCAGTATCACAATCTTCATATTCATAAAGTAAAGAATGGATCAATGAAGATGGATAATGTATCCTAGTTGGACATTAAAGGTTGAGAATGGATCAATGAGGATATGAAGATGGATAATAGATCGAATGTAGATAAGGAAAGTGGATAATCGATAATTATGAAGAGATTGAGTTAAAAAAGGGAAAACCGCTTAAAAGTCATGCAGTAGATCTTGATGAAAACTTCGTCACTTTTGACAATTGATAATTATGATGATGAATCGAATGTCAAATGGTGATCATTACTCAAAATGTAGTGTAAAACTTCCCACAAAGACTTTAGATTATTGAATTTAACATCACATCAATTGTATCCTCTGAATAGTATCGTCAACATCTATGGGGCAGTGAAGGAACATTGAAGTCATTGGACTTTGGGATCATCGAAGGAACCAATGATATTCTCGATGGAGATTGAGGTCATTGTGATCAATGAATGAGTTTGGCTCCTTCAGTTATACCATACTTATTATTCATATATATGAAGTGAACCTGTGCTAAACCTGATTGAAGGAACTCTACTTTGAATCTCAGAGTATAATCGTGAAATAGATCTGTGTCAAACAGAAGCAACTTTACTTTTCCTCAATGATAATCGTCACCAGTATCATAGTCATCATATTCATAATTTCATTTATTATGTTCCTCAATAATCATCAAGACAATCATCAGAACCCTCAGGATTCTCATATTCTCCATTTGATTCACTATGTTCCTCCATGTTCCTCAAGACCATCATCAGAATCATCAGGATCCTCAAATTCACCAATTGAATCGCTAAGTTCCTCAATGGTCATAGATCCTCATCTTCTTCGATTGGATCAATTTGGATTATCCTAGTCGGACATTGAAGGTTGGGAATGTATCCTAGTTAAACAATGAAGGTGGATAATGCATTCTAGTTAGACCTTAAAAAGTAGAAAGTATCATCGACAGACATTGGGATCAACGAAGGAACCAATGGTATCCTAGATGAATATTGAGAACATTGTGATAAATGAATGGGTTTGGCTCCTTCAGTTACATCATGAAGTGAATCTGTGCTAAACATGATAGAAGGAAAACTAATTTGAATCTCAGAGTATAACTATGACTTCTGTGATCAATGAATGAGTTTAGCTCCTTCAGTCTTATCATGAAATAGATCTGGGCCAAACAGAAGCAACTTTACTTTTACTTTTCCTCAATTATCATAGTCACCAGCTTCAGAGTCCTCATATTCACTACTTGATTCATTATGTTCCTCCATGTTCCTCAAGACCATCATCAGAATCATTAGGATCCTCAAATTCACCAATTAGATCTCTAAGTTCCTCAATGGTCATAGATACCATCCTCTGAATCCCAAGAATCCACTTTTGTATCCAGATATAGCGTCATTAACAGTTTTCTATTCCATTCACTAGCATCTGTATATTAGAAATTGGTGATTTGATGGAAACCTCGAATTTGGACAAAAGTGCCAAAAAAGTTTCCAAAAGTGTTCCAGGAACACGAAGGAATGGTCCGGAGTCATTTAGGATAACACCCCAATAGATAGGAAGCGAAAAACACAAGAAAAAGTTTGGCTCCTTTAGTCGGATCATGTAAGTAAATCAGTGTCGAACATGAAAGAGGAAACAACTTTATATCTCAATATATCAATATCCATCAAGACAATCATCAAAATCCACAGAATCCTAATGTTCATCACTTGGATCATTTAGCCCCTTTAATGTTCATCCATACAATCATCGAAATCCTAAGAATCATCATCTGTATTCAGATATAGCGCCATCATCATCTCAGAGTATAACATCTGTGATCATGTCTTCAAGTAATCAAGTGATCAAAGAGTTTGGTTCCTTCAGTCTGATCGTGAAGCATATCTGGACCAAACAAGAAAGAAGCAAACCAACTTTTTCGCAATGAACATTGTCATAATCAGCAGAATCCTCATCTTCTTCGATTGGATCAATTTGGATTATTTGGACATTAAAGTTTGGGAATGTATCCTAGTTAAACAATGAAGGTGGATAATGCATTCAAGTTAGACCTTAAAAGTAGAAAGTATCATCGATAGACATTAGGATCAACGAAGGAACCAATGGTATCCTCGATGGATATTGAGAACATTGTGATAAATGAATGAGTTTGGCTCCTTCAGTAACATCATGAAGTGAAACATGATAGAAAGAAAACTAATTTGAATCTCAGAGTATAATCGTAATTTAGATCTGGATCTGAGTATAACTATGACTTCTGTGATCAATGAATGAGTTTAGCTCTTTCATTCTTATCATGAAATAGATCTGGGCCAAACAGAAGCAACTTTACTTTTCCTCAATTATCATAGTCACCAGCTTCAGAGTCCTCATATTTACTACTTGATTCATTATGTTCCTCCATGTTACTCAAGACCATCATAGAATCATCAGGATCCTCAAATTCACCAATTGGATCGCTAAGTTCTTCAATGGTCATAGATACCGTCCTCAGAATCCCAAGAATCCACTTTTGTATCCAGATATAGCGTCATTAACAGCTTTCTATTCCAACCACTAGCATCTGTACATTAGCAGAGGGTGATTTGACGGGAAACCCCAATTTTGACAAAAATGCCAACAAGTGTCCAAAATTGTTCCAGGAACACGAAGGAATGGTTCGGAGTCATTTAGAGTCACTCCCCAAAGGATAGGAAGCGAAAAACCCGAAAAAGTTTGTGGGTCTGGGTAAACCCGTACCCAAATGTACGCATGCGCAAAAAAGGTTTTCGACGTCACCGACCCCCTAGTGGCACTCAGAGTGGCAATAATAAGCGGGTTTGACTTAGAAAATCTATGATATAAATTGACAATTGGGTCGTACCCTAATTGGGTTGCTGCAGCATGGATCATATCCATGGATCATATCCCAGAATGGTGTTGCTGGTTCTTATTCACCAATTGGGTTGCTGGATCATATCCCAGAATAGTGTTGCTGGTTCTTATCCACCAATTGGGTTGCTGGATCATATCCCAGAATGGGTGGTTGGCTTAAATCCCATAATTGGATAATCGAGTCTTATCCCACTATTGGGAGATTGATCTTGTCTCAAAAAAAATTTCTGGTTTTTATCTTAAAATACTGATGCAAGGAAGGTTCATTAGAAACATTTGTGAAATCCAATTGGAGATTCTATCGACCCATATATTTTGAAATTAGATCCATAAACCCATTTGGTGGATAAGAACCAGCAACCCAATTGTGTGATAAGACCCGAAACCTGGGGGATAGAACCCAAACAGACCATTTGGGAATCTCTTCCCATATCATACTTCCACCTACACCAGCGCCACCTGGGGCCCTAGGGTCCCTTTGGATTCAATAAGAGTCATTTTCTTTGAATTCCTCTCTCTTCGATTAGTCAATAAGGTCCTTATATCAGAAAACAGCCTATTCAATTTCCACCGCCATCATCAATTTCCCCTAAGGCCCTAGGGTCTATTTGAAATTTAAAATGGTTTCCACCATTGGATTCCTGACCCTTCAATTAGTCAACAAGGTTCATTTCATGGATATATTCCTTATAGTTTGACTCATTCAGTGATGAATGTTAATGAAAAATTTTAATGGAAAATGGAAAATTTCCACATTTTCCAATTTTCCACTTGTCCATTGCAATGCCTAGTTCCGACTTGGAACTGGACAATTCGATTGTGCGTTTGATGAACTAAAGGAGGAACAAATCATCATCACATTACAAAGTTATTACCATCTCCATGATTTAAATGTCATTGAACACAAATCAAATTACCTTTATTACTGATCTTTTGTATATTGATGCTAATAATAAATATTTCTGTTCTGAACACGACTTTGACTTCTTTTTGGTAGATTGACTTCTGTCACGGTTTGTGTGTCACAACTTTTCATGATTATCTTTTTCAAGTTAAAATGATTGACAATCAAAGATTACACTAGATTTAGATACATTTCTGTTTTGTTTGGATATTTCGTGATTGCGTACAAAATGTATCTTTTGGTCTAAATGTGTACTAAATGTGAGTTGGTCTAATTGTGCAATGTCAATGTTTGGTTCTATTGGACATACTCAAACAGTCCACTTTCAATGTCACACTCAACACTGTCAATACATCACAAACTCACTATCAATTCTATTCTCGTCGTAATTGGTCTAATTGTGCACTGTCAATGTTTGGTTCTGTTTGTCATACTCAAACAGTCCACTTTCAATGTCACACTCAACACTGTCAATACATCACAAACTCACTATCAATTCTATTCTCGTCGTAATTGGTCTAATTGTGCACTGTCAATGTTTGGTTCTATTGGACATACTCAAACAGTCCACTTTCAATGTCACACTCAACACTGTCAATACATCACAAACTCACTATCAATTCTATTCTCGTCGTAATTGGTCTAATTGTGCAATGTCAATGTTTGGTTCTGTTTGTCATACTCAAACAGTCCACTTTCAATGTCACACTCAACACTGTCAATACATCACAAACTCACTATCAATTCTATTCTCGTCGTAATTGGTCTAAATGTGCAATGTCAATGTTTGGTTCTGTTTGTCATACTCAAACAGTCCACTTTCAATGTCACACTCAACACTGTCAATACATCACAAACTCACTATCAATTCTATTCTCGTCGTAATTGGTCTAATTGTGCAATGTCAATGTTTGGTTCTGTTTGGCATACTCAAACAGTCCACTTTCAATGTCACACTCAACACTGTCAATACATCACAAACTCACTATCAATTCTATTCTCGTCGTAATTGGTCTAATTGTGCAATGTCAATGTTTGGTTCTGTTTGACATACTCAAACAGTCCACTTTCAATGTCACACTCAACACTGTCAATACATCACAAACTCACTATCAATTCTATTCTCGTCGTAATTGGTCTAATTGTGCAATGTCAATGTTTGGTTCTGTTTGTCATACTCAAACAGTCCACTTTCAATGTCACACTCAACACTGTCAATACATCACAAACTCACTATCAATTCTATTCTCGTCGTAATTGGTCTAATTGTGCACTGTCAATGTTTGGTTCTGTTTGTCATACTCAAACAGTCCACTTTCAATGTCACACTCAACACTGTCAATACATCACAAACTCACTATCAATTCTATTCTCGTCGTAATTGGTCTAATTGTGCACTGTCAATGTTTGGTTCTGTTTGCCATACTCAAACAGTCCACTTTCAATGTCACACTCAACACTGTCAATACATCACAAACTCACTATCAATTCTATTCTCGTCGTAATTGGTCTAATTGTGCAATGTCAATGTTTGGTTCTGTTTGTCATACTCAAACAGTCCACTTTCAATGTCACACTCAACACTGTCAATACATCACAAACTCACTATCAATTCTATTCTCGTAGTTCTCGTTGTTCAGCTTTTCACTACATTTTCGATAAACTTGACTTTATATGTTGAAATTATCAGACAGTTTTGCAATTGATAATTTGGATTCATTGCAATTTTGCATGAAATTATTTCCAAAAGGACAAACAAAAATGGAAGATCATCTCTCGCTATTGATAAATCTTTCAAATGCAGAATTTATGCTAGTGAAAGTGCTGTCACGTTTGTCAATTCGTGATTATCAAAACAAATTACGCAATTCAAAATGTTTGTGAGATGTTTGTTACCATTTATATTCATGATTTATTTGTCTTTTAGGGATTTACGGAATGTTGGCCGGACAGAAAGGCATCGCTTTTGATCGCTACATTGAAAACGAATACTTGTTTGAGCAAGAGAACGAACTATTACCTGAAAATAATTTGACTATCAATTGTGAAGTAAAAGATTTGTTTTGGATTTAATTCAATTTTCATATTAATTATTTTACAAATACATAGATTGAAGTTCTTTGCAAATTGAATAATCAACTCGACGATTCAATTGCACTGATGGAGAGCCAGGTCACTTCGAATCATTTGGTGATGGATTCAATACAAAGCATGAATGTTACAAATTCTATTGTGCTTTTCGATTCTCAGTGCACATTTGGTGGAAATATTTCCTTGTCATACAACCACTAAATTAATTAATAAATCCCATAAAATGCAAAATGCATTGACGCATATTGAGCATTTTTTCTAGTGGAATATTCAAATATAGGCTTGAGTAAATGACGAGGACAACTGGATAACATCTGTTCGGTTCGGAAAATGACCAACATTTTAGACATTGTCCATTTTGTGTTGGTTGAAATGTTGGTGTGAACAAATTTGAAAGTGAAACTCATCATTTTTGCATTCAGTTAGCATTTTTGGTTGTACAAATTGTGTTCAAATCAATCAATCAATTTGTTATTTCAAACGTCCAGCTGAAGCAATTTCCTAACACTGAGCAATTGTTTATTTTTTATTATCAAAGTTTCTGTTTTTCCATTTTATTATGATTATTCTATTTATTCTAATTCACCATTGATAAGTTACTAGTACTATCTTTACTTTTCATCTCTTTACAAAGTGCATGCGCCTGCGCCTTATCTCACGTTGATCTGTTCTATTTGTCTGTTTTGTTTCTACTACTAACCATTTTGTTTCTATATTCGAAACTTTCTATTTCACAGCGAATTACGATTTTTGCCTTTTCGATTTGTGCCCTTAACATTTATATTTACTGACTGTAAATTACCGTTCCAGGATTGTCGTCACCATCATCATGGAGGAGCTTGTCTCCCATTATCGTTTCGGTAATAATACCATTGTTTTATAATGTAATGTTTGTTCAATCATTTTCAACAATGTTATACTCACTTTTACTAGCTCTCACCACTCAACATTGTCCCGTTTCGATTCTGCAGCAAATCAACACCAAAATGAATCCTTCCCAACCATTCACGATCATCACAATCCCCCTAGGCCAATCAGAAGCGACTTCTCGCCTCTTCACCTGTCGTATCACTTTTTCCACCCAAAATTCTCGTCCAATAGTATTCGTTGCAAGTGACTGTACGAAATCACTTTCAACCAAAAAGGCAGCCAAACTCGTTTGTTCTTATCTTTCGCAACAATTCGCAATTTCTGAACCCGAATTTATTCCTCGTGCTGATCACGCTCACGATGATGAAGATCAACAAAATTTTCAACTGAATGTACAGAATCAGAATCAGAATCAAAATTCAAATTCAAATTCAAATTCGCAAATCAATTCGAATCCAGTCGAAACTGATCTCAAGATTCAAGAATCCATGTCAAAGTTGATCGCCAATTTCCAACTCGTGTACAACCCAACCGAACGAACAGACGCTCAAATGGTGGATCAACTGAACGCTCTCTACTCGGATCGTGCATTACCCGCAATCTCCATTCAAACTGTCCGATTATCCAACACCTACCGAGCTAACGTTTACATCGATCAATTGATTTCCAAAAGTATCTTTCATACTCACAGCAGATCGTCCTACCTACGCACTGCCCAATCAATGGCTATCACCTTCCTACGCAATTTATCATCTCTAATTGAGCATGTCTGGCGCTTGTACTGTAAGAACCCTCGGACTTTTACCCGCAAATCAAGTGCACTTGAGATTGTCCGCGAATTGTTGAAATTGTGCTCGGAAGATCAGATGATACTCAAAATGATGATGAGCACTCGAGTGTCCAAGTCAAATTGCTATCAAACTGAGATCAAGTTTGTCAAGTACGTCATCTTTGAGGGTTGGGGACAGACTGAGTCGAAAGAAGCGGCCTCCTGTAAGGCACTCGACTACTTTCAAGATGTGGCCAAGATGGTGAATTTTGGTGAAATGTTTTGAAAAAGAGAGGGAAATTGAAAATACGGGTACAGCTTCATTTTATATTATCACATTAACATTTTTTTTACATTAACATCACACCGCTATGTCCGTAAATCGGGTCGCGGCTCTAGCCCAAAAATCTGTTGCCTCCACAAGGATCGGTCCGTGGCCACTTCGTCCGGGTTCAGGCCAACACGTCTCAAGAGGGCGTCATTTTGGTCCATCCATCTCGTCCTTGGTCTTCCAACCGGTCGTAGTCCATCTGGCACCGCGTTGAAGATTTGCCAAACCAGACGATGAGGATTCATCCTTTCCACGTGACCACGCCACCGTAGTTGGGACCTCTCTAACCAGAGGAGTAGCGGCTCGATGTTGATGGCCTCCCTGATCGATGCGTTCCGAATGTGATCCAAACGGGTGACACCAAAGATCCTTCTCAGAAAGCGCATCTCGGCCGCTTGTACCCGCGACCTAGTTCTTTCGGTCAGAGTCCAAGATTCGTGACCATAGGTGAGGACGGGTCTGAATAAAGACTTGTAGATAGCGAGCTTTGCTTCTCTACTGATTATTACAAAATTATACTATTATAATAATTAAATATTAAATTTAATTAAATCATAATTCACTTATGTACTTTATTATTTAGAACTATGGAAATTTTGGTTTGATTCGATCGGTCAAAAAGTTGATTCAAAGTAATGTTCAAAAATAGAAAACAGATTTATTATTATTCATCAACATATACAAAAGATCAGTAATAAGGATTATTTGATTTGTGTAAGGATGACATTTAAATCCTGAAGATGGTAATACACTTTGCACTGATGATTTATTCGCCTAGTTAGTTCATCAAACGCACAATCGAATTGTCCAGTTCCACATTGAACGAACGCAAATGGACAAAGCAATTCAAATGGGTCTCGAGCAGATTTCCAATCTCTGGGTATTGGGTTTTGACAGTCAATTTGGTGACATTGGGAAGAATGACCGAATGAATTCGGCTAAACTGAGGAACATCGTAATTCGGTGGCAAAGTACGCAGCACGCGTCCACCATTCACAAAAGTAAAATCAACCAGCAAAAAGGTTCGAATGTTGAGCACTGGCTTCAGTTTAGCGACATCAAGAGTGGCCAAGTCAATATAGGTGCGATCAATTCGTAACTCACTCAAATGAGTCAATCGAGCCAAATGTGCAGTCATTTCGGTGGTGAACTAAACCAGAAAATGAATTAAATCACTAATAGAAACACATCAACAATCTTACCTGACAACCACCTACATCAATTCGCAACATTAGCAATGACGTAAAATGTCCACAAATGAACGACAACACTCGAGGATCAGATGCAAATAAACTCAATCGTACGAGATTGCGAACAAATTGAGCATTGAGTCGTGACCAGTTAGTGATGTCTTCAATGCCAACACAATCGAAATTTAATCCTAAACTGCAAAATCCTTCTCCAAAGAATGGCACAATCTCGTCAATATCAAAATTACTCCATGTAGAGAAATGTTCAAGTCGTGCAAAGGTTGGTGACAGCTCTTTTATGGATGGAATATAGGCCATATCAAGTCGCTTTAGATTAGTCATTTGATTGAGCTGAGCATAAAGTTCGTTGAGACTTTGATTTAGTAAATCGAACAGCGACAGAGTCGATAAAGTTGACGACCACTGACTGAGCATTGAGGTGAATTCGGTGGAAGGATACTCGACACCATCGATTATATAGAATTGCTCAATGTTGGGAAATAGTTTTGGGAGAAGGGAACAAAGATGGCCAGACAAGGTAATACCACAACCGCGTCCATTGTATTTGAGTTTTATAAAGACATAGTCGGTGGTCAACTTGAGGTGACCATTAAATTGTGCGCAGAATTTCGACAGATAGTCCTCGTTCAGTAGTTGTCCAATCATCAAACACTTTTTGTCCCTCCAAATGTCCTCGATCTGTGCCCTCCACCTGTTGTCCACCAGTCTGAGTCGAATCAGGTGGTGTGCCTGCACTCGGCGCAGAATTGCTCGTAACAATTCGTTTGGTAATTTGTTGAAGGAACGAGGTCGTGACTGTGCACCAATTTCGAGTTGTGCCAAGGCATCCACGAGATTCGGCTTGACATTACGCGAATGCATGTTGTTGTGTATTGCTGTAATCAAAATGGTCAAATACATACACAAATACACTTGCTTGTCATATTATAACTTACCAAGTACAGCACAGGAGGTGAACTCAAAACGGGCAAACAAACCTAGTTTGGTCAAGAAGAGCAAACAAATAAAGCACCACACAAAGCACAACCAAAACACGAGTGCGAGTGACACTCACAGACACATGCCACAACACAACACAACAGCTTGGGGCCGTTCACATAGGACGAACCGCTGAAAAGTAGTGAAAACTAGCATTTTCAGAGAAAATACTATTTGGTTTGAGAATCTAATTAAAATTCGTCAATTACCACAAATCTAACTTTTTTTATTGAAAAAATTAACACGAGCTTTCAATTCAACAGTTTGTTTATCTGTGATTATAATAAGTTTATTATTAATTATTATCATTATGAATATATATGTTTAACAAAATATATAATTATCATGATATATTCGTATATAACGTAACAGAGATGTCTGTATGTATGTGTCTATTATTAATAATAATAAAGATTAAAAATGTTCTCAGTTGTGAAAACTAATTAGAGGAGCGAACTGACGAACGAACACCCGAGCGGAGCGAGAGTGTGAGAGAGATAGTGAGTGACGATTCTACCCCCAAAAATTTCGGAGAATGGCATTTCTTGTCCAGACGATTCATCGAAAACGACTGCCTGGATTAGTGTGAAAATTTAACACAGTGTTCGTGTGGTGGTGTAGATGTGCTGTATAGTTTTGAGGCCCTATAGGTCAAAGGTCAATGGTACAGCGGAAATACGAATTTTGTATAGAAATGTGTAGGGACCGAGTGTCAACTGTGGCTGTGTGACACAGACAAGCACACACGCCGAGCAGGGCGCCCGCTGTGCGCATAGAGGATGCGCAGTGACAAGCACGCCCACACAGTAGTGCTGTGATTCACATAGTAGGTGTGATTGTGTTTACCTTGGATACTGTTGATTGCATCTGTTCAATACATGTAACCACTATCAAGACATGTTGCAAGTCTGTGTGATATATTAAATCGAGTCAAAACAATTCAAGTTTACTTCCCCGCCATCTAATACACTTTCAAGTGAAGTACATCTTCTAATTTACCCTATTTTTTGTCACAGCACTGCTTTTGTCTGTAACTCAAAGTAATCTGAAACATAATCAACCAGAAATTACTTTTTAAAGTTTGTTTACGGAGAAAATGTTTTGAAGAAGTTATTCGCATTGCAAGCATTGGCACAGCAAAATTGTCAAATACTGGGGAATATTGTTTAAATCTGTACTTTAAGGAGAATATAAATTAAAATATGTAGCATAAAAACTTGTGAAAAAAATTGATTTTGGTGGTGATGGTCATGTTTACCTACAAGTTGTACAATATTTGAATGGCCTTTTGTGATGTCATGTCATATTTAGTATTTTCTATAGATAAATTTTTGATAATTCGATTGTGACCGACTGTGAGTATAAAGCGGCAGCTCGTGAGATGGAATACTCCAAAAGAAAGAAATGTTATGTTAATTGTAATATCAGAATACTCTATTTCTTCAGTTTAAATAAAGCTTTTAAACCATTTTAATTGCTAAAAAAATATGTGCACCTAAAGTATCGCACACTTGAAGCGAGTGATAAAATATTAATAATAATAATAATAGATAATCTTACAAAACATTTTCTATGGACTATACCGTTCGCTCCGAATTTACGCCAACGGCGTTATTTATTTTTAAAAAATAAGAAAGCAAGAGGGCTTCATAACGCTGGCTGGTTCAAAAACTAATGTAATCTAAACTAATTAGGGAAAATAGCCAAATCCTGTAGAAAGTTCACCATCTGAGAGGCAGCATCCTGCAAGGACAGTTCCATAGAGTCGGTCGCCTTGCTCGTAAACGACAGATCCAACTGATAGAGGGTGATGATGCTGATTACGTCATCTTTGGATGCGCCACAAGTGCACGGATAGTAGTGGGTGATCTTGATGGTAGATGTGGAAATAGATTGAAGGTCGAACATGGTCGTGAGTGCTGGTTTGGAGTGATGGTATACTGAAAGGAATGGAATTGTTAGATAAGATAAGATCCTTAAGAATCCATTACCGGACAGAAAATCCTGAACGAGGAGATCCAAATTGAGCAAATATTTCACAAAATCCATCACCAGACCCCATTTGGCCATCCTCTCGCCCTTTGCCACATGACTGAACCGAACCAGCCCCTCAATCTCAATTGCCGCACTCCATCGAGTCCAACCCACCTGTTGAGCGTCCACCAAAATATTTTCACCCTGTTGGTTGAGCAGTTCCACAATCCGTTCCAATTGGAACGGCTCAACATCAAAGTTCAGTTCGGTACGGCGGAATCGATCCAGTAGAAGGCGCATTCGATGGGCAATGTTGTGGGCAGGATCAAAGGGCGTACGAATGGGAATAGTTTCCGGAATGGGTGGAATAGTTTCCTGATTAGGTGGAATAGTTTCCGGAATGGATAAAAGAGATCCAAGAGAATAGTTCCCGGAAGAAGAGGAATAAGTAGAAGAAGAATAAGATAACACGTCTGGGCTGGTGAATTCGGTTTGAAACGAAGGAGAAACCATCATGGGACTAAAGATTCCCGAATCGTATCGCTCAGTCGTAGTAGTAGCACTTCGAGGCATTTCCGGATCCTTATCCAAATCTTTTGTCTTCAAATCTTCCTTCTCTTCATCATCATTATAATCTATTTCTTCTACGAGAATTGGAATTGGAGATGGTTCTTCCTGATACAGATCGATTAGATATTGTTGATTAGAATTAGCATCTTCGCTTTGGGATACTGAATTTGGAGTTTTAAGGCTCGAGAGCCAGGAACAGGCGAGTGCGGCTGCCTTCATAAAAGCGAGTGTTTTAGTACGGGCACTCGATACAAAATTGAACGATTGACACTCGAGACTATCGTGAAGATTGATACGACACGTGAAAAGTTGAGTAGCCTCTTCAGATGCACCCAGCGGAATGGTGAGGACAGTGAAGGGCGGTGGACACATTCGCGTGTTGATGTATTCGACAATCGAAACGGGATTTGTCAAAGTATTGAGCGCTAAGAATAGAAATAACGTTAGGACATAATGTAATAACAAAATGAGACATTACCGAAACGATAGTGAGCGATTAGCTCCTCCATCATGATCGGTCCTGGAAGAGTAGTAGAAACTAAAAGTTCCGGTAGAATATCGTGAATAAGTCGAGAGAGGGTGACAGCAAATAGAAATTCTTCAGACAGAAATGATGACAACAAAACAAACACACATGTTGCTGCACAGAGAGAGAGGTGAAAATAGATGGTGGCGCCATCTAGTGAGTCGTTTTGTAGTTAGTTGTTGTTATTGTTATTGGCAGCCTGACTGACTTTACGCGTGTTTTTTGTTTGTTGTTGTTTTGTGTCGGGCTTTATTTTTTTTGTCTTTTACGTTGAACAAATCACTTATTTTTGAGTTCCGAAGTTCTGTTGGTAAGTTATGATTTGCGGCGATTGAGTTTTAATTGGATTCTCAAACCAAATAATATTTTTTCTGAAAATAATAATTCCCCTTTTTTTAGGCGGTTCGTCCTATGTGAACGGCCCCAAGCTGTTGTGTTGTGTTGTGGCATGTGTCTGTGAGTGTCACTCGCACTCGTGTTTTGGTTGTGCTTTGTGTGGTGCTTTATTTGTTTGCTCTTCTTGACCAAACTAGGTTTGTTTGCCCGTTTTGAGTTCACCTCCTGTGCTGTACTTGGTAAGTTATAATATGAGTCGTGTATCTTTATGTATTTAACCATTTTGATTACAGCAATACACAACAACATGCATTCGCCTAATGTCAAGCCGAATCTCGTGGATGCCTTGGCACAACTCGAAATTGGTGGACAGTCACGACCTCGTTCCTTCAACAAATTACCAAACGAATTGTTACGAGCAATTCTGCGCCGAGTGCAGGCACACCACCTGATTCGACTCAGACTGGTGGACAACAGGTGGAGGGCACAGATCGAGGACATTTGGAAGGACAAAAAGTGTTTGATGATTGGACAACGATGGGACAAGGACTGGCTGTCGAACCAATCTGATCTAATGAATGGTCACCTCAAGTTGAGCTCCGATTTTGTCTTCATACAACTCAAATACAATGGACGCGTTTATCAAATTGCCTTGTCTGGCCATCTTTGCACCCTTCTCCCGAAACTATTTCCAAACATTGAGCAATTCTATATCATCGAGGATGTCAAGTATCCTTCCACCGAATTCACCTCAATGCTCCGTCAGTGGTCGTCAACTTTATCGACTCTGTCGCTGTACGCGTTCCCAAATCAAAGTCTCAACGAACTTTATACCCAGCTCAATCAAATGACCAATCTAAAGCGACTTGATTTGGCCTTATTTCCAATATTCATGAATGAATTGTCACCAACCTTTGCACGACTTGAACATTTCTCTACATGGAGTAGAAGGTCTATTGATGAGATTGTGCCATTCTTTGGTGAAGGACTTTGTAGTTTAGGATTCTATTCCGGTTGGGTTGACATTGAAGTGATCACTAATTGGCTACGACTCAATGCTCAATTTGTTCGCAATCTCGTACGATTGAGTTTATGTGCATATGATCCTCGAGTGTTTTCGTTCATTTGTGAACATTTTTCTTCATTGCAAATGATACGAATTAATGTTGGAGGTTGTAAGGTTTGTGCGTTTGAACATTTTTTATAAGTGATTTAATTTTAATATTAATTTATAGTTCACCACCGAAATGACTGCACATTTGGCTCGATTGACTCATTTGAGTGAGTTACGAATTGATGGCACCTATATTGACTTGGCCACTCTTGATGTCGCCAAACTGAAGCCACTGCTCAACATTCGAACCTTTTCGTTGGTGTATTTTACTTTTGCGAATGGTCGACGCATGCACCATACTTTGCCAGAGAATTACAATGTTGCTCAGTTTAGCCGAATTCTTTCGACCATTCTTCCCAATGTCACCAAATTGACTGTCAAAAGTGAAAAATACTCACAGATTGGAAATCTGTTCGAGGCCCATTTGAATCGCTTTGTCCATTTGCGTTCGTTCAATGTGGAACTGGACAGTTCGATTGTGCGTTTGATGAACAAATCATCATCACATTACAAAGTTATTACCATCTTCAGGATTTAAATTTCATTGAACACAAACCAAATTACCCTCTTTACTGATTACATTGCTATTTTGTATTTTGATTAATAAATCTTTTCTGTTCTGAACACGACTTTAACTCCTTTTTGTTAGATTGGCGTCTGTTACGGTTTGTGTGTCACAACTTGTCATGATTATCTTTTCAGGTTAAAAGGACTGACAATAAAATATTACACTACATTTACATACATTTCTGTCTTGTTTGGATATTTCGTGATTGTGAACAAAAGTAGTTTCTGGTCTATTTGCAATTCGTACTAAATGTGAGTGGGTCTAATTGTGCAATGTCAATGTTTGGTTCTGTTTGTCATACTCAAACAGTCCACTTTCAATGTCACACTCAACACTGTCAATACATCACAAACTCACTATCAATTCTATTCTCGTCGTAATTGGTCTAATTGTGCAATGTCAATGTTTGGTTCTGTTTGTCATACTCAAACAGTCCACTTTCAATGTCACACTCAACACTGTCAATACATCACAAACTCACTATCAATTCTATTCTCGTCGTAATTGGTCTAATTGTGCACTGTCAATGTTTGGTTCTGTTTGGCATACTCAAACAGTCCACTTTCAATGTCACACTCAACACTGTCAATACATCACAAACTCACTATCAATTCTATTCTCGTCGTAATTGGTCTAATTGTGCAATGTCAATGTTTGGTTCTGTTTGTCATACTCAAACAGTCCACTTTCAATGTCACACTCAACACTGTCAATACATCACAAACTCACTATCAATTCTATTCTCGTCGTAATTGGTCTATTTTCACTACATTTTCGATAATAAACTTGATTTAAATGTTGAACATTGAACACAGTCGTGAATGTGTAGGTTGTTTGTTGCTTATTTGTTGGCCAAATATGACAAATTGTACTTAACCTCGAGATAGTTTAAAAAATATAAATGAGATTTAATATTTAATATTTCTAAATTATTAAAATATATATTTTAAAATGAATCAAAGTAATCATTAAATGTAATAATATTTACTCAATGCAAAAAACATTTGCCAGTTCTCAGTTGCACTCGAAATACTTCATAAATTATAATTAGAAAATTTGTTGAATTCACAATTGAGTTCAATAGAAATAGCACATTTACAAACGATAGTTCATTTACAATGATGGATTCAATCCAAAGCATGAATATCACAAATTCTATTGTGATTTTTTGATTTCAACTGTTCATTTAATGGGAATATTTCGCTGTCTTATAAAGAATTAATCAATTGATAAATTGTAAATAATAAAATCCAAAATGCCAAGTTTATTCGTAAGTAAAATTTTTCTTTGGATCCTTTGGTGTAAATTTTGAGACTGAATTGAGTTGTGAATGGTGCATACGAAAAACATTTTGAAACATTTAAGTAAGGGGATTCACTCAAACAAGAATTGTCGAATTCGTTATTACTGGTTTATTATTATTAATATAATTGGTAAGTGTTGGGGAAGGATGCAAAAATGGATAATGGTACTTAAAGATATTTAATGATAAAGTTTAATTAACTGAAAACAAAATGAAAATGAAAACAAATTATAATTTTGTGGTTATGTTTTTTAAAAGGGGGAAAATTGTGGTGACATCTCAAAAGAAAGACTGAAGACATTTGACAATTGAATAGTACATTTGAGAAGGGAAATTGAGTGTTGTGTGTGTTGTGATACAAACTAAAGTGTGAATGAATTCTCCTTGATATGTTCAAATCTAATCGGCAATCTACTCGTCCACCACCACTCGAACATATTCGTTCGGGTCTCGCAGGTCCACAATGTTCTTGGCCTTCTGCTCTTTCATTGACTTGGGCAGGCCAAAGTGTTGAGTTCGAATGTGCGTGACAAGATGAGTACGTCGATTAGAGCGATGGCTGCATTGTAGCCAGCTGCAATGGAATGGCTTCCTGTCGAGATGGGTCAGTTCGTGTCGTTTCAAGTCAGCTTTAAAGGCAAATGAAGAAGTACAGCCAGGGTGGGTGCAGTGCAAATGCTTCGATTGATACTCATGTTTGACATGTTGATGAGTTGTCATCTTGCGACGTGTGTCTGTCATTTCGCCACAGTCGCCCACGAAATTGCACTCGAACTGACCAGTCAGATGAGTGTGGTACCAGTGAAGGTAAGCTTTGGTTTGTGAATCACATTCTTTGGGACAAACTGCACAGACAAATCGAGTATCTTGAGAATGGATCACTTTAATGTGCTCACGAATTTGAATTCTGAAATATAAAACTAGGTCAATTCAATGTGACATTATAGTAATCACTTACTTATTATCGAATCGTGCATTGCAATTGGTGGCAAAACATCGAAGAGGAGCAAGTTGATGCACAGTGCTCAAGTGATCGTGCAAATGGACCATCGAATCCAACTTGACATTACAATTTGACTGGGTACAATTCAAATGAAGCACTTTGACCTTTGCTTCTTCACGATCTTCATTGGCAATGTCTTCGCCACCATCTTCATTATCTCCATCCTCCTCCTGCAATGTTATCTTCGATCTTTTTCACAGATCGTTTCGTTGGAAGTTGTTTTCGTTTGTTGCGCTGAGTGGACACCGTTGTCTGTTGGTTGAGTGCAGTTTGGTTTGTCTCGTCTTGTGCAGTGCTGGTCGAAGGTGACAATAGATCAGCTGATTGGGTCACTGTGAGTTGAGAATGTCCAGTTGGATGAGTGACAGTTGTGTCCATTGATGGGTTCTCCACAGATCGCGATTCATCACCGCCAACTAGGTTGTCTGGAGTCCAACCCTCGATGCCATTAATCCGATTATCGCCATCATCTTCTTCTTCCTTAACATCAAACATTTCTTCTTTGTTGGTTGTTTCGTTCACCTCCTCCTCCTCTTTGATCTCTCGCTTGACCCAATGCCCAATCTGATCATTGTGCAATGTCATTTCATTTTCCTCTTGTTCTATTTCTATAGACACAAATAATACCAAGTCATCACTTCACATCATTTCACTTTCATCACTCACCTCGTTTCACTTGTCTGTCTTGAGTCAATGTCTCCATGTCAATAATGCGAGTCTCCTCTCCATCCTCCACCTCTTCCTTAATCTCAATCATGTCCGCGGTATTCAATTCCTTCTTCACCAAATGTCTGTCACAGTCATCGTCATGATCATCTTCATCATCTTCCTCCTTTATCTCTTCTTTGATTTCTACCTTCACATCACTCGATTCGGTTTTGATGTATGCAGACACAAATTCCTGTTTGATGAAAATGTCACGATCCTCTTCATCTTCCTCCTTTATCTCTTCTTTGAATTCCACCTTCACCTCTTCATCGTCCAATTCGGTTTTGACCGTCACCTGATTGTTTGCTGTGCCTGTGCAAATTAAGTAAAATTGTAAATAAGTCAAATACAAACAACCGAACCAAACTCACCATCATCTTTATATTCTCGTTTCATGTTATACTGCACCATCAAATCATCATATTTCTTCTTCTCTTGTTCCTTCATCTCCACCAGTTGTGCTCGTAATTGGTCATTTTCACTAACCAGAACTTGTTCACGGTTCACAAGTTGACCAATTTCTTCTACTAACTCGTGATGTGATTGACAATTGGCCTCGTGGTTGCCTGCAGCTGAGCGACGATTCATTTCTTTGTAGATGAGAATTGACGAATGTACGAGGGTGGGTCAGAAAGTTCGCGAACTTGGTCTGTATTTCCGAGCGGTTTTTGATCTAAATTACCATATTGGCATATGATGTAGAGTAACTAGTTCTAATAAGAAAAAATACCAATTCACATTATCCGCCTGTTTCCTGGAACAGATACGATTTATTTAGAAAACCTGGTTTTGTGCCCACCGTCGCGTTTGGAAATAACTCATAGTTGAATCAATTTCCAAGGCTGAAAATTTTTGGGGGGACTCACCTCGAGAACCCTAATCAAGATATGTGTTCAAAAGTTCCATTTGGATCGTTTCCGGAAATATCAGTTCCAAATGGAACTTCTGATTTTCCAAAGAAATTTGCATTTTTATATTCAGAAATTGATTAGCGTGGAATGTAGATCTTATATAAAAAAATAACAGAGAAAATCCGATAAGATTTAGTGGTAAAAATGAATTTTTAAACTTGGTCAAAATAGTCGCTTTTGTTTATTGAATAGCTATACATGCCTTTTTGGTATCTTATCAAAGCTTTATCTCAGCTATCTCTTATTCGATTTTGACATTCTTGGTATCAAATCGCAGTGCCTTTTTCGTCTGAACACGATAGTATTATCAGTTTTAAAATTTGACTTATTTTTTAATTTTTTTGTTAATGATCCGGTAGTTCCAATTGGAACAAGCACTTCCGTTTTTACTAAAAATTATTATCATGCTTGATGAACAATAATATATAGTTAAAACTTGAAAATAATTTTTTTAATGAAATATTTGGTCGAATTTAATTAACCGGAAGTTGATCCAATTGGAACATTTTCAATATATATTTTGATAAGTGTCTAAGAGGTGAGTACCCATAAAAATTTTTAGTCCCTGATATTCAGTAATCTCCAAGATAATCCCAAACTCGACGGAGGGCACAAAACAAGGTTTTCTAAATAAATCGTATCTGTTCCAGGAAACAGGCGAATAATGTGAATTGGTATTTTTTCTTATTACAACTAGTGACTCTACATAATATACCAATATGGTAATTTGGATCAAAAACCATTCGGAAATACAGACCATTTTCTCGAACTTTCTGACCCACCCTCGTAGATGAGGAGAGATAAGCAACGGAGAACAAAGCGAAAAGTGAATATGACAACGCAAAACGAGGTGGTGAAAGGTGCTGTCTAAAGCAAAAGAAAGTGCTCGAGTGCGACTGTTTGTTGTGGTGTGTGAGCCGATCACAGTGAGCCACGCCGTGTAAGAGAGAGGCATGCACTCAGCCATCGATAGTATCGAGTGAGAGTAACATCAACAATGCACTATCCAGACTACAGTTCACAACAACAAAAATTCATTTTTTGTTAGTGAGCACACCTTTTGGCTTTCTTTTTATCTCCTTATCTGAATCATCTCAGCATTTGGGCTCGTTCCGGTATTTCCGAATAGAACCAGCACCTTTCATATTTACTTTTGTTCATGAATTCAGTCGTTGTAATGGCAAAGAAATATTTCCACCAAATGTACACTGAGAATCGAAAATCACAACTAAATTTGTAACATTCATGCGTTGTATTGAATCCATCACCAGATGATTGCAAGTGACCTATAGGTTCCGTGCAATTGAGTCTGTGCGTTCATTTTCCAATTTGCA
The DNA here is from genome assembly GCA_023373905.1 of Rhizoglyphus robini. Lineage (NCBI taxonomy): Eukaryota > Metazoa > Arthropoda > Arachnida > Sarcoptiformes > Acaridae > Rhizoglyphus > Rhizoglyphus robini. The sequence continues at coordinate 19,571 of JAKIJQ010000482.1, read as the reverse complement.
AAGAACTGGACATTATTCGTTAGTGCAGAGTTCAAGAAATGGTCACAAATTATGTTTGAATCAAACGCTAAAAAACGTACAAAACTACAATAATTGCGTTGTCACAAAATATCGATCTGTTTTTTATTTTCGAATTAAAAATGAAATCCAAAATTTCCAAGTGTAATGAGAAAATAGAAAATCCAACAATTTGATTGGTATCAAATAAAAATTCCGTACAGCAGTATACGACAACAAACATCATTTTGATTATCTAGAAATGAAATATTTCAAATACAAACCAACAGAAAATATCGTGATTACCTTGACATTTTCGGTATTCTATCTTGCAGAATGGTCAGTTCAAAGGCAATTTCGTGTACGACTGTACCGAAGTGACAGACACAGGGAAAAGATTTCAAATCATTCACGAGTCCAGAACAAATATGTCCGAGTGGCGAAGGAAGTGATTTTTGAATGGATTTATTTATTTGTAATGTTTGTCAATCATTCATTTCAATATACAATTTGCAATTTTCTCTTGATCATTTTTTTCGATTTCCCATTTCTCCTAAAAGTATTGTGGACGGACGGGACCCGAAGGAATATATTCAACTAATCAATATTTTGGCATAATAATCAAGTAAAAAAAATCCCGTCAAAAATAAGTTCACCGGCGTTAAAGGGTTAAACAATTTCAAATTATTGCGCTCATACGCACAATGCTCGTTTCGATTCAATAAAGGAACATTTATTGTGATAATACTCAGAGACAAAGATACATTTGAACATTATCAATCAAGAGACAATGAATATTCAGATATTATACTAACAGAACATTGTGAGCAACAAATTGGGAAAAGAGAAAAAGAAAAAGAATAAAAGCTCTGACAGAAGTTACAAGTAAAGTAAAGTCGAATCAACTCTGCCATCACTCGTCCACCACCACTCGAACATATTCGTTCGGGTCTCGCAGGTCCACAATGTTCTTTGCCTTCTGTTCTTTCATTGTTACAGGCAACCCAAAGTGTTGGGTTCGAATGTGCATGACCAGATTTGCACGTAGTTTGCATTGCTTGCTGCAGTGAGGCCAATTGCAGTGGAATTGATTAGTGGCGAGATGAGTCAGTTGGTGTTGTTTCAGGTGAGCCTTAAAGGCAAATGAAGCAGTACAGCCAGGTTGGGTGCAGTGGAAATGCTTCAATTGGTACTGATGTTTGACTTGTTGGTGAGTTATCATCTTGCAACGAGTGTCTGTCACTACGACACAGTCGCTCGCGAGTTTGCACTTGAACTGACCAGACAGATGATTCCGGTGCCAGTGAAAGTAAGCTTTCGCTTGTGAATCATATTCTTTGGAACAAATTGCACACAGGAATCGAGTACCTGAAGAATGGTGCAGTTTGATGTGAGCCGAAATTTGTCGTCTGTAAAATAAAACTAGGTCAATTAAATGTAGAATTTTAGTATTCATTTACGACTTATCGAAACGTGCATTACAATTGGTGACAAAGCATCGAAGAGGTGCAAGTTGATGCACCGTGCTAAGGTGATCGTTGAAATGGACCATTGAATCCAACTTGGCATTGCAGTTTAACTCGGTGCAATTCAAATAGACGACTTTGACCTTTGTTTCTTCTCGATCCTCATTGGCAATGTCTTCACCATCATCTCCATCATCAACCTCGATTGTTATCTTCGATCTTTTCGCAGATCGATTCGATGTTGGTTGTTTTCGTTTGTTGCCATTTCGACCCGTGGAAGCAGTTGCCTGTTGGTTGAGTGCAGTTCGATTTGATCCAAGTCCAGTGCTGGTCGAAGGTGACAATAGATCACCACCCGAATGGGTCACTGTTTGGTCAACGGACTGGTTTGCAGTGTTGAGCAGTTGTTCACGTGACAAATTAGTGCCACCTTCCTCGATCGATTCGTTCGCATTCGAATCATTTTTCCTGTCTCTGGATGGATTGCTCAACAGTTGGCCACAATCAACATTTGGTTGAGTCACTTCATATCGTTCATCATCCACTTCATCATTGTCACCACCTCGAATCAGTCCACCTTCATTGTCCACTTCATCATCATCACTCACCTCTTCCTTCTTCACCAAACATCGTTCACATCCATCACAGTCATCGTCATGATCATCTTCATATTCCTCCTTGATTTCTTCTTTGATTTCTTCTTCCACCTCTTCATCGTCCCATTCAGTTTTGATGTATGCAGACACATATTCTCGTTTGATGAAAATGTCGTTACCCTTTTCTTCATCTTCCTCTTTGATCTCCTCCTTGACCACCACAAAATCGCATTCCATCGGTTCAGTTTTTTATGTTCACGGTGACATTGTGAGCATTTGTGTCTGCATCTGTGTGAAGTACAACAAATGTTAATAAAGTCAAATACAAACAACCAACAAGTCATACCATCACTGTCCATTTGTTGGTGGTGTTCGTTGTGTGACTGGTCATCGAGATGTTCTTCCTTAATCTTAATCATTTCCACAGTGTTCAATTGCATTCCATCATCATTCGAGTGTTGTTGAAGGGCAACGGGATTGAAGGATGAAGTTGATGGTAGGGGAGTGATAGAAGATGGTTGATGTGATTGTGGATTGGGTGTTTCGACTTGGTCCAACGTATCCACCACCTGTGCACGGTCACCACCATCCTCCTCTCGATCCCAATCCTCGTTGGTCATCCTCAACTTGTTGGTTAGTCTTTCAAAAAGAGTATTGACCAGACGATCCATTTCGCCTTTGAGCACACTTCTAGTCACCACCTTTTCTCCTTGAAGTATTTCACACAACTCGGACACAGTTGGACGAGATTGAGGGATAGCAGACGACGATGACATGATTAGTCCGTGGTAAAGCGAATCTATGAGTGGGTCGGCGATTTGGCTAATCTCAGCACGTAACCACACTCGACATTGTTCCTCTTCGCCTTTGAGCAGCTCATACAGCACGGGCACAGTCGAACAGTGTTGAGGTAGAACTGGTGGGGATGATGATGACGACGATAACGATGACGACGAATCCATGATGATAGTAAAGGTGGTCAATACGAGATAATTCACATAGACAAATGTCGATTTGTGCACGCGTGGTTTCGTACAGAGCACAAACACAGTCCTACACAGCCACAACAAACATTTCTGTCTGTCTGTCCACAGAGCACTGCTCTCACTCTCAACTATCGATGGTGTGACATGCTGCCTCGCCTCTCACTCGTACACACAACAACAAACAGTCGCACTCTCGCACTTTTTGTTTGCTTTAGACACCTTTCGTCACCTCGTTTTGCGTTGTCCCGTTTTGCTATTTTCTCTGTCTCCTTATCTCTCATCATCATCAACATTCGTCAATTCTCATCTACGAAAATATGAATCGTCACGCATCTGCAGGCAACGACGAGGCCAATTGTCAATCACATCACGAGTTAGTAGAGGAAATCGCTCAACTGAAGGAACGTGAACGAGTTCTGGTTAGTGAAAATGACCAATTACGAGCACAACTGGTGGAGATGAAGGAAGAGGTTCACAAGAAATATGATGATTTGATGGTGCAGTATAACATGAAACGAGAATATGAAGATGATGGTGAGTTTGGTTCGGTTGGTTGTATTTGACTTATTTACATTTGGTGATATTTGCACAGGCACATCAAACAATCAGGTGACGGTCAAAACTGAATCGGATGATGATGTGAAGCCAGAAATCAAGATGGAAATAAAAGAGGAAGATGACGAAGAGGATCATAACATTATCATCAAACAGGAATATGTGCCTGAATTCATCAAAACCGAATCGAGCGATGTGAAGGTAGAAATCAAAGAAGAGATAAAGGAGGAAGATGATGAAGAAGATCACAAAGACGATTGTGGATTTGACCTACGTTTGGTGAAGAAGGAAGAGGTGAGTGATGATGATGACAACTCGATGCAACTCGATGATCCAGTCAATGTTGATGAAGTATTGCAGCCCAATTTGAATCACTCACGTGATCAACTCAACACCCCAACCAACTTTGAGCTGTCTCCATCAGCCAACTGCCAAATGCAACTGACCAACAGCTCACAGATTGAACAAAGTGTTGACCAACAAGTGGACAAAGCTGATCACGAGCCTAACGAGCCAGCCAATCACGGACACAACCAATGGCCAACTACGAAACAGTCCAAAACTCGCAAACGCAAATCACTCACCAACGAAGGCTCTTCACTCGAGAATGGATCGACAAGCAGCCAAGTGTCCACTCCTGGCCCGAAGAAGAGATCGAAGCGAACTCGAGTGTCTTCTCTTTTGGACCACACAGAGACCGTCCAGGAAGTGAGTACTGCAGTAGCAGTTGACGAGAGGGAAATGGACGAGCAAAATGGAGGAGAAGGAGGTTTGGGACAAATTGAAGACGATGACGATGAAACTGAGTTGGGTGAGGAAGAAGGTGGACATTACAAGATTGAGATTATCAAGTTGAAGTGCACTGAGGATGGCTGTGAGGATGAGGTTGCTGACAGAGAAGAGTTACACGACCACTTGCGAGGTAAACATCACATATCTCCTCATCGATGTTTGGCTGAAGGATGCAACGAACGATTTGAGCAATGGTGAGTGTGATGTGGTGGTGTTGAGTTGGTTTAATTGATTTGCTTTATAGGAATGAACTAGGTCCACATGTTCTATACGATCATTCGAACATCTCCACCTGGCCATGTGCTCACTGCACCAAGACATTCAAAACTCATGGTCGTTTGTATAAGCATCTACATTTGTATCACTTCGAAGGTCAATTCAAGTGTGGCTATGATGCTTGTCACGATGACCGAGTGGGCACACTTCGAATTGAAATACAGAATCATCAGCAATCAGCCCATCGAAAGCCAACAATGTTCACTTGTCAATTCAACAACTGCGGCAAATCATTCAACAAAAAGTTTAATCTCGAATGTCATCAACGAATTCACCAAGCAGTGAAACCTTTCAAATGTACCTGGAATATGTGTGACTATGCTGCAACTCAACAGGGGCCAGTAATCAGACACATTCGCACTCAACATTTCCATCTCCCTCGAAGCCAGAAGAAACAACGTGAACTTGGCATTGAGGACAATCGCAACCCTCATGACTATCTCCAGCAGGAACAAAACTGACCATTCTGAGCACAACTCAACTCACTCCTCACCACTCAATTCCACTCACCTCAATGTCATGTCCCACAACATTCTCCAACACACACAATTTGTTGATAATATTCTGTTAATACAAATTGCACTAATAAATGAGTGTTTATATTATTGGCCTGACTTTGACATTATTGTACTGATGGATCACTATTTTCCATTTTAGCTTTTAATCTTGCGGCATTTTTTTCTAGTGTAAAATGCTCTGCCCATCGTACAAATTGATTGATGAAGTTATAAACTTTAAAAAAGTGTACAACCAACTCAGCAGTATAGACGATCCACCCTTCCACCGAACTCAGCTTTGAGTTCATTCTTCTCAGCTTCGAGTCGATCCCACATGGCTCGTTGCACTGCGGTACGGTCCATTGAGATGATGGATACAAACACGAAGAGAGGAGATCGAGTTGAGTTGGTTTGCGTTACGAGAGCAGATCACACGAATGCAGACAGAAGGGCAAAACAAAACAATTTCTACTAGCAGCCAAATAGAATTGGTCACATTCGTGGTCACTTTGCACACAACACGAATGCTCACCACAAAAGTACCTTACCACCAACTCACACACCACTTATGTTCTTACGATTTTATTTCGCAATTTTGTTTACTTTCAAATCCAAATGCAATGACTCAATTTTTTTTATTTACAGTAACATTTATAGACATTTTACAACGGGAAAATCTTCATCACCCAATCCAAATCTAATATTCCAAACTATCATTTAGAAATTCGTGCCCGCAATTTAGTTGCATTTCACATGTTCCTTATTAACCAATTTAAAATAATTGCACACTCGTTTTGATTCAACAAAAAAACATTTATTTTTTAAAAACTAAGATACAAAAATACACTTGAAGGTTAGATCAATTCAAGTGAGACAATGAACAATCAAAGATAAACTAACATTGAACATTGTGAGAAACAAATTGGGAAATATTAATAAGAGAAAAAGAAAAAGAATAAAAGCTCTGACAGACGTTACAAGTAAATAAGATCGATGTCAACTGTCCCATCACTCGTCCACCACCACTCGAACATATTCGTTCGGGTCTCGCAGGTCCACAATGTTCTTCTCATTCTGTGCTTTCAATGACTTGGGCAGACCAAAGTGTTGAGTTCGAATGTGTTTGACCAGATTTGAACGTTCCTTGCATTGCTTGCTGCAGTGAGGCCAATTGCAGTGAAATTGATTAGTGTGGAGATGAGTCTGTTCGTGTCGTTTCATGTCAGCATTAAAGGCAAATGAAGCAGTACAGCCAGGGTGGGTGCAGTGGAAATGCTTCGATTGGTACTTGTGTTTGACATTTTGATGAGTTGTCATCTTGCGACGTGTGTCAGTCACTTGGACACAGTCGCTCACAAAATTGCACTTGAATTGACCAGTCAGGTGATTCCGGTACCAGTGAATGTAAACTTTGTGTTGCGAATCAAATTCTTTGGGACAAAGTGCACAGACAAATCGAGTCTCTTGAGAATGGTGCTGTTGGATGTGATCACGAATTTGTTCTCTGAAAAATAAAACTAGGTCAATTTATGTAAAATGATACAATTCACTAACCGATTATCGAATCGTGCATTGCAATTGGTGGCAAAACATTGAAGAGGAGAAAGTTGATGAACAGTGCTCAAGTGATTGTGCAAAAGAGCCATTGAATCTAACTTGACATTACAATTTTCAACGGTACAATTCAAACAGAGCATTTTGACCTTTGATTCTTCTCGGTCCTCAGTGTCTTCACCATCTTCTCCATCATCTTCTTGCAATGTTTTCTTCGATATCTTCGATCTTTTCGCAGATCGATTCGATGGAGGTTGTTTTCGTTTGTTAGCATTTCGAACCGTGGGCACCGTTGCCTGTTGGTTGAGTTCAGTTGGGCTTGTCTCGTCTTGTGCAGTGCTGGTCGAAGGTGACAATAGATCAGCTGATTGAGTCACTGTGTGCTCATTTGGCTCATTCAAAGATCGAGAATCGTCATCGTCACCACTTTGGTTGTCTTCAGCCAAACCCTCGATGACATCAATCTCAGCTTCGCCATCTTCCTCCTCCTCACCTTCTTCCTTGATCTCTTCCTTAACCTCCACCATTTCTCCATCCTCGTCTTCCTCTTTGATCTCTCGCTTGACCCAATGCCCAATCTGATCATTGTGCAATGTCATTTCATTTTCCTCTTGTTCTATTTCTATAGACACAAATAATACCAAGTCATCACTTCACATCATTTCACTTTCATCACTCACCTCGTTTCACTTGTCTGTCTTGAGTCAATGTCTCCATGTCAATAATGCGAGTCTCCTCTCCATCCTCCACCTCTTCCTTAATCTCAATCATGTCCGCAGTATTCAATTCCTTCTTCACTAAACATTGATCACATCCACTGCCTTCGTCTTTGTCCTCTTCTACCTTGATTTCCACTTTTATTACTTCTTTCGTCTCTTCATCGTCCAATTCGGTTTTGACCGTCACCTGATTGTTTGCTGTGCCTGTGCAAATTAAGTAAAATTGTAAATAAGTCAAATACAAACAACCGAACCAAACTCACCATCATCTTTATATTCTCGTTTCATGTTATACTGCACCATCAAATCATCATATTTCTTCTTCTCTTGTTCCTTCATCTCCACCAGTTGTGCTCGTAATTGGTCATTTTCACTAACCAGAACTTGTTCACGGTTCACAAGTTGACCAATTTCTTCTACTAACTCGTGATGTGATTGACAATTGGCCTCGTGGTTGCCTGCAGCTGAGCGACGATTCATTTCTTTGTAGATGAGAATTGACGAATGTAGATGATGAGAGATAAGCAACAGAGAACAGAGTCAAAAGAGAATATGACAACACAAAACGAGGTGTCGAAAGGTGCTGTCTAAAGCAAATGTGCTCGAGTGCGACTGTTTGTTGTTGTGAGTGAGCCGATCACAGTGAGCCACGCTGTGTAAGAGAGAGCCGTGCACTCAGCCATCGATAGTATCGAGTGAGAGTAATATCAACAATGCCCAATCCAGACTGCAGTTCACAACAACAAAAGTCTCATTTTTTGTTAGTGAGCACACTTTTTGTGTACTCCCTTTTTAGCTTTCTTTTTATCTCCTTATCTGAATCATCTCCGCAATTGGGCTCGTTTCGGTATTTCCGAATAGAACCAGTACCTTTCATATTTATTTTTGTTCATGAATTCAGTCGTTGTAATGGCAAAGAAATATTTCCACTAAATGTACACTGAGAATCGAAAATCACAATCGAATTAGTAACATTCATGCTTTGTATTGAATCCATCACCAGATGATTGCAAGTGACCAATAGGTTCTGTGCAATTGAGTGGTTCACCTACGTTAGTTCCCCGTTTCAAATCATTCACGAGTCCAGAACAAATATGTCCGAGTGGCGAAGTAAGTGATTTTTTCGAGTAGATTTGACATTATATTTATTTGTATTGTTTGTCAATCATTCATTTCAATATACAATTTGCAATTTTCCCTTGTTCATTTTTTTTCGATTTCCCATTTCTCCCTAAAAGTATTGTGGACGGACGGGACCCGAAGGAATATATTCAACTAATGAACGAAATGCGATTGAAGAATAGATATTATTTGTACTTTTGGCTCATTGTATACTTTTATAATTTGCAATGTTCATCATATTTTCTAATATTCCAATTTGTTTCTCACTATTCGTTGTTAGTGTCAATTTGATTGTCTCACAAATTGTCTCTACATCTTCTCGTGTATCTTTTGACTAAGTAGTATTTTCAAAATAAACATAAATACCAAATTGTAAAGGCAGTCATGATGATAAGAAAGTCAAATGAAATCAAATTTTAAATTGTGAAATATATCATCAAGAAAATCTTTAAGTAAATTAATTCTGTGTGTGATGCAATTGATTGATTTGCGTGTTTGTTAGGGACAACTTCTTTTTCTTTTTAGTTCACTTTAACATTGAAACTATAATATATGAAATATGATATTTAATCTCACGGTTGAATAAACAAATAATTTCACATTTTTGATTTAAGACGAATAAATTTAAAAACTCAATTTAGTATCATCACCCAATCTAAATGCAATATTCCAAACTATCATTTAAATATCCATGCCTCAATAATTTCGTTCTCCATTTCACGCTTGTTTCGATTCAATAAAGGAACATTTAATGTGGTAATACTCAGAGACAAAGATGCATTTGAACATTAGATCAATCAAGAGACAATGAATATTCAGATATTATACTAACAGAACATTGTGAGCAACAAATTGGGAAATATTAATAAGAGAAAAAGAAAAAGAATAAAAGCTCTGACAGAAGTTACAAGAAAAGTAAAGATCGATGTCAACTCTGCCATCACTCGTCCACCACCACTCGAACATATTCGTTCGGATCCCGTTCGTCCACAATGTTGTTCGCCTTCTGTGCTTTCATTGTGACAGGCAAACCAAAGTGTTGGGTTCGAATGTGAGTGATCAGTTGTCCACGTTGTTTGGTGCGATGGCTGCATTGTTGAAAGGTGCAATGAAATGGTCTACTGGCGAGATGAATGCGTTCGTGTGCCTTCAAGGCACCTATAAAGCCAAATGAAGCTGTACAGCCAGGCTGACTGCAGTGGAGATGCTTCGATTGGGACAGATGTTTGGTTTGGAGATGAATTTGCATTTTGTTGCGTGTGTTGGCCACTTCGGCACAGTCGCTCACGAAATTGCACTGGAACTGACCAGTCTGATGATTCTGGTACCAGTGACGGTAAGCTTTGTGTTGAGAATCAAATTCTTTGTGGCAAACTACACACAGGAATCGAGTACTACGAGGATGATTCTGTTTGATGTGACCAGTAATTTGTTGACTGAAAAATAAAACACAAAGGTCAATTTAAAGTAGCATTTTTGTATAAACTTACGGGTTATCAAATCGTGCATTGCAATTGGTGGCAAAACATTGAAGAGGAGCAAGTTGATGCACAGTGCTCAAGTGATCGTTCAAATGGACCATTGAATCCAACTTGACATTACAATTTGCAACGGTACAATTCAAATAGATCACTTTGACCTTTGTTTCTTCACGATCCTCATTGGCAATGTCTTCGCCATCCTCTCCATCATCATTCTCCAATGTTTTCTTCGATCTCTTCGCAGTTCGATTCGATGTTGGTTGTTTTCGTTTGTTGCCATTTCGACCCGTGGAAGCGTTTGCCTGTTGGTCGAGTACAGTTCGATTTGATCCAAGTCCTGTGCTGGTCGAAGGTGACAATAGATCACCGCCTGATTGGGTCACTGTTTGGTCATCGGACTGGTTTGCAGTGTTGAGCAGTTGTTGACTTGACAAATTAGTGCCACCTTCCTCGATCGATTCGTTCGCATTCGAATCATTTTTCCTGTCTCTGGATGGATTGCTCAACAGTTGGCCACAATCAACATTTGGTTGGGTCACTTCATATCGTTCATCATCCACTTCATCATTGTCACCACCTCGAATCAGTCCACCTTCATTGTCCACTTCATCATCATCACTCACCTCTTCCTTCTTCACCAAACATCGTTCACATCCATCACAGTCATCGTCATGATCATCTTCCTCTTTGATCTCCTCCTTGACCACCACAAAATCGCAGTCCATCGGTTCAGTTTTGATGTTCAAATTGACATTGTGAGCATTTGTGTCTGGATCTGTGTGAATTGCAACAAATGTATAAATATAGTCAAATACAAACAACCTTGCAGTCATACCTCGGTTGTCCAAAAGTGGTGCAAAGTCATTTGGATTTAATTGATCCAAAGGAACAACAAATGACTCGACTGGCTCGGCATTGATTTGTTGTTCGTTGTCTGACTGGTCATCGAAATGTTCGCGTTTGATGTGAATCGTTTCCGTGTTGGTCATCCTCAACTTGTTGGTTAGTCTTTCAAAGAGAGTATTCACCAGCCGATCCATTTCGCCTTTGAGCACCCTTCCAGTCACCACCTTTTCTCCTTTAAGCAATTCACACAGCTCGGACACAGTCGGACGAGGTACAGAAGACGATGACGATGACATGATTAGTCCGTGGAAGAGCGAATCGATCAGTGGATCGGCGATTTGGTTCATCTCGTCACGCAACCACACTCGACAAGGTTCCTCTTCGCTTTTCAGTAATTCATACAACACGGACACAGTCGAACAGTGTTGAGGTACAACTGGTGGGGATGACGACGACGATGACGACGACGATGACGACGACATGATGATCGAGGTAATTGGTTCTTGATGGAACAATACCCACTTGTTGGTTGTTGGTTGTAGTAGAACAAATCAGTCTCACCAAACAGACGAGCAACGAGTGAAGACGTACACCACCACAACAGACAGCACGTGGTGATGGTCACGTATTCAGAATAGTAAACTTATGAACTGTTTTGTATTGACTGAACGCCACTGGGATGACACCAACTGTGCACAGTGCAAGTCATGAAGACGTACACCACCACAACAGACAGCACGTGGTGATGGTCACGTATTGAGAATAGTAAACTTATGAACTGTTTTGTATTGACTGAACGCCACTGGGATGACACCAACTGTGCACAGTGCAAGTCATGAAGACGTACACCACCACAACAGACAGCACGTGGTGATGGTCACGTATTGAGAATAGTAAACTTATGAACTGTTTTGTATTGACTGAACGCCACTGGGATGACACCAACTGTGCACAGTGCAAGTCATGAAGACGTACACCACCACAACAGACAGCACGTGGTGATGGTCACGTATTGAGAATAGTAAACTTATGAACTGTTTTGTATTGACTGAACGCCACTGGGATGACACCAACTGTGCACAGTGCAAGTCATGAAGACGTACACCACCACAACAGACAACACGTGGTGATGGTCACGTATTGAGAATAGTAAACTTATGAACTGTTTTGTATTGACTGAACGCCACTGGGATGACACCAACTGTGCACAGTGCAAGTCACTCACTCAATGGGGGTGGAACTGACTCGTGTACAAAGTGTTGATTTTGGTTATTTGACTTTTTATTTGACAAATAAGGAGTGAGTTGACTTTTGAGTACACCATTGGATTGAGCGTCAAAGTTGTCTGATCGAGATCGGTCTAGTCAAAATAACAAATCAGAGCTATCATTTACAAACCCGTGCCTGCAATTTCGTTCAACATGTCACGACATCTGCCGATTAACAAATTTCAAAGTATTACGTACTCATTGTGTCACAACTTGTCATGATTATCTTTTTCAGGTTTAAATGATAGGAAATCAAAGATTACACTAGTTTTATTTTCATTTCCATTTTGTTTGGATATTTTGTGAATGAGAAACAAATGATTTTGGTAAATGTGCAATGCGTTATTAGTTCGTCTAATTCTGCAATGTCAATGTTTGGTTCTGTTGGGAATACTCAAACAGACCACTTTCAATACATCCCAAACTCTATCAATTCTATTACCGTAGTAGTATCTGTTTTCACTACATGTTCGATAAACTTGACTTTATATGTTGACATTGAACAGTCGTAATTGTGTAGGTTGTTTGTTGTTGGCCAAATATGACAAATTGCACTAAACCTCGAGATAGTTTCAAAAATATAAATGTGAGATTTGCGGTGATTGAGTTTTAATTGGATTTTCAAAATAAATAATATTTGTGCTGAAAATAATAATTTTCACTTTTTTAGCGGTTCGTCCTATGTGAACGGCCCCAAGCTGTTGTGTTGTGGCATGTGTCTGTGAGTGTCACTCGGACTCGTGTTTTGGTTGTGCTTTGTGTGGTGCTTTATTTGTTTGCTCTTCTTGACCAAACTAGGTTTGTTTGCCCGTTTTGAGTTCACCTCCGGAGCTGTACTTGGTAAGTTATAATATGACAAGCAAATGTATTTGTGTATGTATTTGACCATTTTGATTACAGCAATACACAACAACATGCATTCGCCTAATGTCAAGCCGAATCTCGTGGATGCCTTGGCACAACTCGAAATTGGTGGACAGTCACGACCTCGTTCCTTCAACAAATTACCAAACGAATTGTTACGAGCAATTCTGCGCCGAGTGCAGGCACACCACCTGATTCGACTCAGACTGGTGGACAACAGGTGGAAGGTGGTGATCGAGGACATTTGGAAGGATAAAAAGTGTTTGATGATCGGACAACTGTGGGACAAGGTATATCTATCGAGATTGTCTGCACAATTTAATGGTCACCTCAAATTGACCACCGACTTTGTCTTCATACAACTCAAATACAATGGACGCGATTTACCTATTGCCTTGTCTCGCCATCTTTGCACCTTTCTCCCGAGACTATTTCCAAATATAGAGCAATTCTATATGATTGAGAATGTCAAGTATCCCTTCCCCAAATTCATCTCAATGCTCAGTCAGTGGTCGTCAACTTTGTCCACTCTGTCGCTGTTCAAGTTATCAAATAAAAGTCTTTATTCAAACGAACTTTATGCTCAGCTCAACAAAATGACCAATCTAAAGCGACTTGATTTGGGCTATATTCCATCCAAAAAAGAATTGGCACCAACCTTTGCACGACTTGAACATTTCTCTACATGGAGTAGTTATTCTATTAAAGAGATTGTGCCATTCTTTGGAGAAGGATTGTGCAGTTTGGGAATCAAATACAGTTGTGTTGGCATTGAAGACATCACCAACTGGTCACGACTCAATGCTCAATTTGTTCGCAATCTCGTACGATTGAGTTTAATTGCATCTAATCATCGAGTGTTGTCGTTCATTTGTGAACATTTTACTTCATTGCAAATGTTACGAATTGATGTAGATGGTTGTCAGGTAAGATTGTTGGCGTGTTGTTAGTGATTTAATTCATTTTCTTTTTTAGTTCACCACCGAAATGTTTGCAAATTTGGTTCGATTGACTCATTTGAGTGAGCTACGAATTGATCGCACCTATATTGACTTGGCCACTTTTGATGTCACAAAACTGAAGCCACTGTCCAACATTCGAACCTTTTCGTCGGTGGATTTTACTTTTGTGAATGGTGGACGCGTGTCACGTAATTACGATGTTCCTCTGTTTAGCCGAATTCTTTCCACCATTCTTCCCAATGTCGTCAAATTGACTGTCAAAAGCGAAACATACCCAGAGATTGGAAATCTGTTCGAGGCCCATTTGAATCGCTTTGTCCATTTGCGTTCGTTCAATGTGGAACTGGACAGTTCGATTGTGCGTTTGATGAACTAAAGGAGGAACAAATCATCATCACATTACAAAGTTATTACCATCTTCAGGATTTAAATTTCATTGAACACAAACCAAATTACCCTCTTTACTGATTTCATTGCTATTTTGTATTGATGAAGCTGATGAAGTTGGAATGATGATATGAGTTTGACTTGTTTCACTTATATACTCAATTTAGAAACATATAGACATTTTGACAAGACAATTGGCGTTGTTTTTGAATTACATTTTCATGTGAATTTGGTGAAAAAAGTAGATTAAATTTAAATAATAAATTACTCTTTACATCTTTAGCCTTAACGAATGTGTGTTATGTTAATGTAATAATTCGGCAACGTAGAATGCACTTGCACTACTAATCAAAATGATTGCAATGTTTTAGGTCAACTCGAGTGTCTTCATATCTTCTTATTTTGTGGTTGTTTACTAACTGTTTTTGTATTATATGTTACCTTCCAAAACGCGAAAGATTATACTACACAAAGATGAGTTTATGATTACACTTGAAATGATTATGACTTTATGATCATTGACATTTATTATATCACATCTACATTTTATTGGAGGGCAATATAAGGAACTCTATATGACCGAACAAAGTTTTTGGCTTATAGAATATTTTGATCAAGTGTTTAACATTGATGTGAAATGATCAATGTCAAATGAATTGTTTCAATTTCAAATAAATATCGATGAATATCGGGGTTTGTTGTTTATATGAATCGACTATATTTATTGGCCATTAATAGTAAGGTTTGATGAAACAATTATCAAAAGCTAAACTAAATAAAACTTTTGACATTTGACTTTTGTTCAATGTTCAATTGCGTTTCATTCGAACAGAACACACATATCAACTTTACATGAATGAAATGTGAGATAATTGGGTGGCTTAATTTTGTTTTGCATTTCACGACATGTCCCTGATTAACCAATTACAAAATATTATGCTCATAAGTACAACAGCTCGTTTTGATTCAATAAAGGAACATTTATGTTTATTGTGTTAATTACTCAGAGACAGAGATACGTTTGAAAATTGGATCAATTCAAGTGAGACAATGAACAATATAAATATAAACTAACCTTGAACATTGTGAGAAACAAATTGGGAAATATTAATAAGAGAAAAAGAAAAAGAATAAAAGCTCTGACAGACGTTACAAGTAAATAAGATCGATGTCAACTGTCCCATCACTCGTCCACCACCACTCGAACATATTCGTTCGGGTCTCGCAGGTCCACAATGTTCTTCTCATTCTGTGCTTTCAATGACTTGGGCAGACCAAAGTGTTGAGTTCGAATGTGTTTGACCAGATTTGAACGTTCCTTGCATTGCTTGCTGCAGTGAGGCCAATTGCAGTGAAATTGATTAGTGTGGAGATGAGTCTGTTCGTGTCGTTTCATGTCAGCATTAAAGGCAAATGAAGCAGTACAGCCAGGGTGGGTGCAGTGGAAATGCTTCGATTGGTACTTGTGTTTGACATTTTGATGAGTTGTCATCTTGCGACGTGTGTCAGTCACTTGGACACAGTCGCTCACGAAATTGCAATCGAACTGACCAGTCAGATGATTCTGGTACCAGTGACGGTAAGCTTTTGTTTGCGAATCAAATTCTTTGGGACAAAGTGCACAGACAAATCGAGTCTCTTGAGAATGGTGCTGTTGGATGTGATCACGAATTTGTTCTCTGAAAAATTAAGTTAATTGAATGTAAAATGATACAATTCACTTACGAATTATCGAATCGTGATTTGCAATTAGTGGCAAAACATCGAAAAGGAGCAAGTCGATGATCAGTGCTCAAGTGATCGTTCAAATGGACCAATGAATCCAACTTGACATTACAATTTGACTGGGTACAATTCAAATGGAAAACTTTGACTTTTGCTTCTTCTCGGTCCTCGTTGGCAATGTCTTCACGATCGTCATCTTCCTCGATGGTTTGCTTCGATCTCTTCGCAGATCGATTCGATGTTGGTTGTTTTCGTTTAGTGGCATTTCGACCCGTGGAAGCAGTTGTCTGTTGGTTGAGTGCAGTTCGATTTGACCCATTTCC
This sequence comes from Rhizoglyphus robini, assembly GCA_023373905.1. Taxonomy (NCBI): domain Eukaryota; kingdom Metazoa; phylum Arthropoda; class Arachnida; order Sarcoptiformes; family Acaridae; genus Rhizoglyphus; species Rhizoglyphus robini. Next base: position 3,155 of record JAKIJQ010000482.1, on the reverse strand, counting down.
TGTGCTGGTCGAAGGTGAGCATAGTTCACCGCCTGATTGGGCCACTGTTGGGTCATCGGACTGGTTTGCAGTGTTGAGCAGTTGTTCACTTGACAAATTAGTGCCACCTTCCTCGATCGATTCGTTCGCATTCGAATCATTTTTCCTGTCTCTGGATGGATTGCTCAACAGTTGGCCACAATCAACATTTGGTTGAGTCACTTCATATCGTTCATCATCCACTTCATCATTGTCACCACCTCGAATCAGTCCACCTTCATTGTCCACTTCATCATCATCACTCACCTCTTCCTTCTTCACCAAACATCGTTCACATCCATCACAGTCATCGTCATGATCATCTTCCTCTTTGATCTCCTCCTTGACCACCACAAAATCGCAGTCCATCGGTTCAGTTTTTGATGTTCACGGTGACATTGTGAGCATTTGTGTCTGCATCTGTGTGAAGTACAACAAATGTAAATGCAAGTCAAATACAAACAACCAACAAGTCATCACTTCACATCATTTCACTTTCATCACTCACCTCGTTTCACTTGTCTGTCTTGAGTCAATGTCTCCATGTCAATAATGCGAGTCTCCTCTCCATCCTCCACCTCTTCCTTAATCTCAATCATGTCCGCAGTATTCAATTCCTTCTTCACCAAACATTGATCACATCCATCTCCTTCTTCCTTTATCTCTTCCTTGATTTCAACCTTCACCTCTTCATGGTCCCATTCAGTTTTGACAGTCACCTGATTGTTTGATGTGCCTGTGCAAATATCAACAAATGTAAATAAGTCAAATACAAACAACCGAACCAAACTCACCGTCATCTTCATATTCTCGTTTCATGTTATACTGCACCATCAAATCATCATATTTCTTGTGAGCCTCTTCCTTCATCTCCACCAGTTGTGCTCGTAATTGGTCATTCTCGCTAACCAGAACTCGTTCACGTTTCTTCAGTTGAGCGATTTCCTCTATTAACTCATGATGTGATTGACCATTGGCCTCTTCGTTGCCTGCAGCTGAGTGACGATTCATTTTTTTGTAGATGCGAATTGACGAATGTAGAGATGAGGAGAGATGAGAAAAAGAGAACAAAGCGAAGAGGACAACACGAAATGTGCTCGAGTGCGACTGTTTGTTGTGGTGTGCGAGCCGATCACAGTGAGCCGAGAGTGGTGTAAGAGAGAGCCGTGCACTCACAACATTGTCAGCCATTGATAGTATCGAGTGAGAGTAACATCAACAATGCACCATCCTATTACCTCCACTACTCACCACCCAATACAAATCTAATATCTCAACTATCATTTACATAAACTGACCACAATATCCAACTTCATTTCCCACATCTCACTCCTAACCAATTCCAAATCTAATATCCCAACTATCATTTACCTAAACTGACCACAATATTCAACTTCATTTCTCACATCTCACTCCTAACCAATTCCAAATCACGCTCGTCATTACATTTGTCAATGTATTTGCGAATGTGTGAATGTGATATGAACGTCAATGTGGACATGTCATATTTAGATTCATTCATATGTGTCATGTTATGTTTTGTTGTCTACTAGCTCATTTCACTTTCACTGTCCAAATTAACTTTGTATATTCTCGTGACATACTCTCCATCCAGTACAACTCGGATTTTGATTTTGGTAATTAACTCAAATCCCGTCAAACATCATTTCCTTGTTCAACCAGTCATATCATCATCATTTCAGGCCAAAAGTTAAATGACTTTTTTATGAGCGTTTGGCGCGTGAAATTTTTTCGTTTAAGGAGGGACACGACGTTGCTAAAATATGTGAATGATCCCTACGATTTAAACGGGAAAAGGTATTGTACCTTTTTCTCCGGAACCTATTAACCGATTTTTGTCTACTATAGCTTAAATTAAAGATAAAGATGTAAACTACAGAATTGACTAACTGAATTTTTCAGTTTAAACTAAATTAAAAATACACGAGTTCAGCAAGTTACAAATTTGACAAAAAACAAGAGGTTTTCAGTTTTTTATCTCCTGTCAGAGATCCTCTCACTGTCGGATTAGAAAAATATAAAAAATTCAGTTAGTCAATTTTGTAGATTACATCTTTACCTTTAATTTAAGCTATATTAGACAAAAATCGGTTAATTGGTTCTGGAGAAAAATGTACAATACCTTTTCCCGTTTAAATCATAGGAATCATTCGCATATTTTAGCAACGTCGTGTCCCTCCTTAACAGAACAAAAAAAATATATTGTATTTTTGTGTGTGCCCCTGAGTGCGCGCACACTTTCTTTTCAAATATTAGGGAAAAAAATCCAAATTAAAGTAAAGTGCTATTCGTCGACTCGTAAACGAATTCTGAAGAAAGTTTTCGGAGATTTGGTTCGAATCGAATGTAAATGATCGCAACAGTAGAAAGCGCAAAGGCGATAAAACGAATTAAATTGTGAAAAAAGTGAAATGTAAAATTGTTTTGAATAATAGTGAATAATTATAATGGGACATTTACGCTAGTACTGATGGCAATCCTGATAACACAATCTACTTGTAGACACATTTACTTGCACAATCATAAACTAGAAAGTGTCTTTGTGCATTTCTACGGAGTTTCTGTGGAGTAGCACACACAAATTTACATTACATTTTGAAATGGAATAATGCCCATCAACCAATCCAAATCTAATATCCAAACCATCATTGTATTAAGATCCAATTTGTGCCTTAATTACGTTGGTTGCTGTTGCGGAACTATACAGTCCTATACAGAGAAGAAATCTGTTTCTTGAGATCCATCAGGGCATTTATTGTCGAGGTAAACACAAGACAAACATAAAGCAGTCACTTCTCGTAACCTGCTCGCTTAGTGCATCAATACTGTCTGTCTGGCGTTAAACCAACACAGTTATATACACACAAATGCCTTGTCTGAGGCATGAACACAATCATTGAACTATGACAATCGCGAACTGTAGTCTTCACTTGAACTTGCTCGTCTGGGGCTAACTTGACCTTTCCTAGTTGTCACTGAGCGTGATCACGCGACAATTGCATTTCACGCCCCCGATTAACTAATTTCAAATCATTACGCTCATAAGAGTTCAGGTTCGTTGCGATTCAACAAAGCAACATTTATGTTTATTGTAGTAAAGAGCGACTCAGAGACAA
>JAKIJQ010000481.1:0-46189 GCA_023373905.1 Rhizoglyphus robini | reverse complement strand
GGTGAGCCCGGCTGATCCCGGGTGTTGAACCACAATGGAATTGGAAATTTGAAATTCTAAATATTCATAGACAAAATTTAGGGTACATTTTGTACCAAAACCATTTTGTTTTTCAATCGTGATTGAGCAGTGCGCAATATGAAAGTTCAGCTTTGTTGTGGATTTTGAGGGCTGCGAGAATTTACGGCTGATATTGTGAGTGATTTGTGAATTTCCTAAAGGATTGTGCAAACAATTTTATCCCATATGGACTAAGTTTTCTTATGATGATCAAAATAGTGATCAATTCAACACACCAGTAGACTGAACAATACAAATTTGAATCAATTATTGTCTCCTTAATCAAGAATCGCAATCCCCAATGCTCTACGCAAATCTTATATGTCTTCAAATAGGCATCGTTCTGCCTCAGTTGTGTCCAAATAGTTGTTACACGTGTTCCTGACTGAACAGTCTTTGACTCGCATTTTCGTTTCCCGCATACTTTGCCCTGCAAACCCACACAACCCTCTTCACCACTCATTTACGCTAAATCCAGACAAGTCTCTCAAGCAACCAGTACTAATCTGTATGTGGACTGTGTTGCCAGCAAGTCGGTGGTATGGTATTAAAGCTTTATTGGAAGGGTATGTAGGAAGCTATAGCATCAGCGAAGGAAATTACATACAAATTGGCCCAGGAGGTTCAAACTGATACCGAGGCTCACTTCCAAGTATATTTGGAAAATCAAAAGAATTGGCCAAAGTTGGGAAATATAACAAAGAAACTTCCCGAAGTTAAAAGAAGGTTATATGGTGATAACGATGCCAATTTGAAGCAACAAAAAAGATGCTACCGGTAAAGTGCTTTTGGCTTTGCAAAATCATGCTCTGTTGCTTCTATATGGTAATTTTCACTTGCTTTTTTGCATATCTTTAGTCAATTTAGTTCATTTAAAAATGAAACATGTTTCATTTTCTCAGTTAAGTTAATTTTTAAGCCTATATTCAGCAACAAACGTTATACTTTGTATTACAAAACAATTATTTTTTCTTTTACTGAGGATGCACAATTCAAAATTTTAATTAGATTGGAATGAAATGCAATCTCCATTGTTGTAGAAAAGATCTAAAGTCAACCAGTTCTATAGAATTACATTTGCGGGCAACTATTCGACTCCAAATTGACTTAGTAATTGGATTTTTCAAAAGCAATTGAGGTAATATGCATTGAATTTTATGCGCTTATTGATTTAATTTGTATTTTTGTAAGAGCAAAGAGACGGTTCCTGACATATACACTGAGTGATCTAGATCACGGTCGAATTTGTGAACATTCCATTGCTTTTGGATATTGTCATACTTGAATGGTTCGAATTTCAGTATCTCCGTTTGAACTGGCGAATGCTCCTTTACAACTGCATTTATCATATTTTGAAGTATCTCAACTAATTCAAATATATCTAAAAATGATAAACCATTGATTTTAAAATTTACCTGACAATTGATGTGCCGCATTTTTGTCGGCAAAAGTTGACTTTCCGTGAAACAGAGAAAATCATTTCCACAATGTAACGCTCACGAACCGAGGCAGACTCATCGATAACAATTGTCCGTGGTCGCAATATGCAATAAACCAAGTGTACCATGAAAAAAACAAACTAATAAAAGTTTAACAGACATTTCGGATACATCAATTTGCTTTCATAATCCTCGAATCGAAAAGAACACACAGAAATGGATTTACTTGTTTGCTCTGTTTGACAATCAAAAAAGGCCAATGTTAAACAAGTCCACTTATTATCCTCGTATTGTTTGTTTTCCTTTTTTGGCTAACTTCAAACAAAATTTTCAATTATCCAATGATGCACGAACACAACATTTGTGCATCATTGGACAGTTTTGCAATTGAAAAGTTGGATAATTTGAAATTTTGTTTGAAATTGTGGCCAAAAGGGAAAACGAACAATACTGAGGAAAGTAAATTAGACTTGTTTGTATATCTTTTCGATTGTCAAACTGAGAAACAAGCAAATTCTTTTGTGCGCTTTTCGATTCGGAGATTATGAAAGCAAATTGATGTATTCGAAATGTGTGTTAACTTTGTCACTTTGATTTATTCATAATTTTGGTTTATTGCATACAGGGATTTACGGACAATTGACCGACGTGAGAGGTCTCGGTTGTGAGCGTTACATTGGAAATAATTTTTCTGTTTCAACACGAAAGTCAACTTTTGCCGGACAAAATTCTGCACATTAATTGTCAGGTAAATTTTTTAAAATCAATGGTTTTATCACTTTTAAGATATATTTGAACTTAGATTGAAATACTTCAAAAATATGAAAACGCAGTTGTAAAGGAAGATTCGCCCATTCAAGAAGAATCAACTTCGAACCATCTGGTCAGGACAAAATCCAAAAGCATGAATGTCACAAATTCGATTGTGATTTTCGATTCTCAGTGTACATTCGGTGGAAATGTTTCTTTGTCTTACAAAATTAAAATTCATTAATAAATCCCATAAAACTCTAAATTCATAATTTTCTGTGAAAAGCATTTTACTTGGATCTTGGACAATATTTGAACTCGCTTGCGTTGTGCCAAATTTCACGTTTGTAGAACATTTTGGGATTGTAAATTCGTCCCAAACAGATTTTGGTTGACCAATTTTATGAACAATCAAATTCTCAATTGAGCCATTCAGAAGCCAAACGGTTTAAGTCCATTTTTGAAATTTTTGATATTATGATTGAATATTAATCGTTTATTGAAGATCTCTTAGAAAAATAATTATCTGCCAACAGATTGTTGAGATTTGCCCAAAAATGGTAATAATTCAATTGGCTTCTGACAAAAATATAAAAATTTTCAGAAGCCAAACCGAGTAAGTCCATGATATTTCATTGCAATACCATAAAACTCAATGGTAACGATATTGGCCCAATCGAAGCAACCCAAAATTAAGGAATTTTTAAAAATCCAAATTTAGCAAGATTGTTTTCTTTTAATTCGACCAACGGAGAAGTTCAACATGTTTGTCATGAATCTGAATTTTATTCAACCTGCCAATAATTATCCGGTCCTGGCTGGAAGCGTGGAGAGATTGTTGGCTATACACTGTAGTCTGGTCCACCCATGTAGATTCTGTTCCTGTGTCCCAAGGCGGCTTTGCTGTTGTACATTCTGCGAATCAGTCCAAAAATATATATGCCAAACTGTTGGCTCCCATCAGGAAACTCTCAAAACTGTATCGGTAATACAATCTGAAATAATCCTGAGCACTTGTTCAAGAAAAATAGAAAGTTGTGATTTTTTCCTCTGGAGAAGTAGCCGCACGAGTCCACTGGTTTCGATAATTCTGGTACCTTATGCGACACATTATAAAACATCAAAGATCTGTTTCAAATGAAACTTACTTTGAACACAAGAAAATGCAAAAACTCATGAAAAGTAAAAATGTCTTTGACTTCAACAAGCAAAAAATCAGTGGAGAAATCATTTTTTAATTAGTTAATCAAATGATGCAAAAATATTTTTTATTATTAAAATTTAAAAAACATTAAAATAGAGTATCATTCATGTAGATCAAATTAGAGATATCAAAGTCATTCTGTATCATGTTTAAACAAAATTCGACAATCTAAAACTTTTCCATAATCGGTATGAATCTATCAAGAAAACTCAACAAACTACTAACAAATGTTTAAGACTTACTTCAAAAATAAAAAGAACGCTGAGAAAAGAAAAATAAAATATCTTGTCAAGTTAATTTTATTCCAATAATTTATTCATACACTGTATAACGTTTATGAAGCCAAAAAGTTTAAGTCCACCAAATGTTAAGAAATTCAACATAATTAATGAAAATGTAAATATATTTTTGGATTTTGGCATTTATTAACTTAAAATAATAAAGAACAGAATGTTTCTTGTTAATTAAACATTTTAGTTGGGCCAAATAAACTAAGTAGAATTTACAATACGAACATTTCCAAACTTTACCGTTTTTCTCAGAAAAGATGAAAAGTGGACTTAAACCGTTTGGCTTCTGAGCAGCTCAATTGTGTACATTATATTGCAATGTGTCTGGCTCTGTCTACTGTCCAACAGAAAGGAATGCCACTTATCCTCATGACAACTAAGATTGTACAATCAACAAAGCAGTAAATTGTTGACAATAAATTTACTCATGTTTTTTGATGATGCGAACGAAAACACCTTAAAATTTATTAGTTTTTACCCAAAAAATGAGCAAAATAAAAATGAATTCAACCTTGTTTGTAGGAACAATCCAACACAAATGGACAATCCCACAATTTGGATCATTTCCTAACGGGAAACTCCCTGTCCACACTTCACTCCAACTGTTTCCCACCCAATTGCAGTGAATTTCAATTTTTCCTTCGTTTGCTGCCAAACTATGTTCAACAAGACAATCACTCGTTTGTGTCAATCTTTCGCCATCTCGAAGATTGTGCCGAGGATGTGTCTCTCGACACCAGGTACAGAATATCTTTTGTTGACCAAGATTATACTAAATGTATCTTATCTTAATTTATATACTAAATTTGACACATTCTATACAAACTTCAGAAGGGCTATCAACTTTTGCAAAAGGAAACTGTCATGGTTTTAAAACTTTTATATTAGTAACAACTCTGGAGAAAATGTTGAAACAATTTAATAACAATTTGAATATAATTTGTCAAGTAGAAATCCAAAATCATCAACAAAACTTTTCTAGCCTCGAAATCTTGTATCCACATTCGTCAAGTGTTTTCAATGTTAGTCAGAAAACAAGTAAACTATCATGCAAATGGATTCTTGATGATTTTAGTTTGTTTTATTACGAAAATTGGGGAAGAGATAAAGTGAGTTTGAGGTTGGAGAATTTTTCGGTGCCTGGAAATGAAGATTTGAGCTTTTACTTGGTTTTGATCATGACAAATGATGATAAGAATCTTAAAGGGAGTGCCTGTAAGAAGAGTATTTCGCTTTTTCTATATCTTGAGTCTGAGAAAGTGATAGAAGTGATGGTCCACTATCGACTGTCCATTCTTGACTGGAAGGGAGTGTCATATGTCACTGGGGGTATGTCATAAGTTGTATGCTGCTGACCATTGGATTTTAATCTAAACTCATTTATTCTCGAAAACAGAAGGGCACGGCTTAATGAAATCTAAATCAGACGGACGTGGTGCAACAAACTTTATTTCTTGTGACGATTTGATGGACTTGAGAAGAGGATTACTGCCTGAAGATAAGCTAACAATCGTTGCTCAAGTAGGTAGTGATTTTTATGATTAATATTGATTAAAAATTACATATGTTTTACATAGATTGAAGTATTTGATGCAAAATTTGCCAGTAAATTGGTTGAAAAGGCCTTATCTAAGAAAACTTTGAATATTTCGAGACAATTACGATTGAAAAATCGAAAATTTTCTTTTGCAGACGAAAATCCGTTTTTCTATGCAGATATAATAAAAGCTCATCTTTTAGAAAATACTTATCCAGTTTTCCAAGTACAAAGTCTAAGACACAAAGTGGAAAGAATGGGCTCACTAGAATTGAAAAATTACATATTTGAACACAAATTTCAATCAACAATTATGGCAACTTTTACTTCGATGGCCACCAAAGTCCCGCTTTGGTACAGTCTGATCCATTTCCATTTAAGGGTGACAAAAATGATGTGCAATTTTTTATACGAATTCATCCAAACGTCAACACTACTAAAAATAAGCACAATTTTATCTCAATATTTGTGCATCTGGACTGCTGGACCTGATGTGATTGTTGAATGTAAATTTTCCATTATCGACTATCTTGGAAAAATGCGCAACACTAAATGTGAGTAAATTGTATTGCTAATATTTTGTATTTAAAATTTTGTTTAGCAATCAAAGGATTACTGTCAAGAGACAACACATTGGGCTTTGATGATTTTGTTTCAAGCGATTGTACTGTTCTGCACAGACACGGTTATCTGACTGGAAAGTTGACAATATTTTGTGAGGTTAGCATTTCGTGATTATTTTTTGCAAGATAATAACGTTATTTGTAATGTAAATTTCTGTACGTAGATTGAAATTTTGAATGGTTCAAAAAATGACAGACAATCATTTGCAGCTTCATCAACTTCCATATTTCAAATTAATGAGCCTCCAATCGCAAGATCCTTGAGTTTTTGGGATGCAAGTGAGTTTGTACTGAAGCACGAGCACCAATGGACCATTCCACAGTACAAATTCATACATCAACACAACATTTGTGCATCATCAGACAGTTTTGCAATTGATAATTTAGATTTCGCAATTTTGCTTGAAATTAATGCCAAAAGGACAAACAAAAATGGATGATCATCTCTCGCTATTGATGAATCTTTCTGATGGAGAAACTGATCAAGTGAAAATTCTGTCACGTTTGTCAATTCGTGATTATCAGAAACAAATTACGCAATTTAAAATGTTTGTGAAAAGTTTGTTGCTATTTTAATTCATGATTTATTTGTTTGTGTTTTAGGGATTTACGGAATGCTGATCGGACAGAAAGGCATCGCTTGTGATCGGTACATTGAAAACGATTACTTGTTTGAGCAAGAGAACGAATTATTACCTGAAAATAACTTGACAATCAATTGTGAAGTAAACGATTTGTTTAGAAGTTAATTCAATTTTCATATTAATTTTTTTACAAATACGTAGATTGAAGTTCTTCGCAAATTGGAAATTGAACACACCGATTCAATTGCGCTGATGGAGAGCCAAGTCACTTCTAATCATCTAATAATGGATTCAATTCAAAGCATGAATGTTACAAATTCTATTATGATGTTCGGTTCTCAGTGTACATTTGGTGGAAATATTTCTTTGTCTTACAACGACTAAATTCATTAATAAATCCCATAAAATTGACCGCTTGACAGATAAATCTCAATAAAGTTGATGGTCACATTGCACAAGCATGATAATAACTTTACCGACAACAAAACTCCACTGATCATGGACGCCTTATCACTGACAAGTCATCAAGTATGTTTTATTTATTATTAAACCAACTTGGCATGGTATTACAATCTTTTAAAAAGTAAAATGTAACATAATTTATTTGCAAACAAACTTCAACTTCATAATCTCCAGTACAAACACACCTGCCGCCACGCCCACCCCAATTGACCAAACATAGAAACAGATCTCAAGTCCCAAATTGAGAGTTTGTTTCCTGTTTGAGACGATTTCGCTCCATTTGGATTCTCGTACGTCAAAAACGAAACATTCCATCTGGCTCTCTGAGTTTTTAATTATAACAATTTTTTCAGGGGCAACTAACCACCGCCACTGAACACTACTAAAGGCACAGAAAAAGGTCTTTAGTCGAGTCGTTCTAATTAAAAACTCATAACAAAACAAGGATTTAATCCAAGTTTTATTCTTTTCCGAGCGCACTCAAGTTTACACTAATTTTAGAGAGCGATTTCAAGTTTACATAATTTTAGAGCGATTTCAAGTTTATATCATTTTAGAGCGCTAATTAAAAACTCAATTTTTTGTAAAATCTAAGATTTTACCATACAAGTTGTATTTGAGTAAATAATTAAATCAAATATTTTTATACATGATTTTCTCGAGAATTGGTTTGGCGAATGGAAATAGAATGATTGAGCGACTCATTGAATATTAATGAGTGACAGGTTCTTGACATTTCAAACGCAAAAACGTGCCGAGATTTGAAGACAAAGAAAATCAATAATTTTGGATCGATTAAATTTGGGACTTGTGGTGTAATTAAACATAAATTTTATTTTTTATTTATTTTTGTAAAATTGGCAACGATTGGAAAATTCCCAAAAATTTTATTTGATTATTGCTCGTCAATATTATCAGAAACATTAATTCCAGCACAAGTTGGACATTCTGCCACCTTGCCCACACAAGCCAAACAAAACTTCCAATGATTACATCGAGAGAATTGTACAGAATGTGGTCGAACATGACAAAGTTGACAAAGCTCTGCCTGTGGTCCAGTGCTTGGATTTAGAGAACAAATTGGTTTTACTGTTGTTGAGTTTTTGTTCAATTTTCCTATTGGAAACTGAAAAGGCGCTTGACCGAAATTGAGATACACTTGCTGATAAGGCGATAAGGAAATTGAAGGGAAATATGAGCAGGATGATGATAAGATCTTATCAGTATTCCTACAGACAGATCTACCATTGTGATAGAAGACTGTTGTCAAATTCTTCCTATCATCATCAATCTCAATCAAACAACCGATTACGTCTCCTCCTTTCCATGGTTCAAGATCTTGATGAAAGGCACTCCATCCTGTCCTTCTTTTCCAAAAGAATCGAATCCTTCCATCGAAACTTATCAACTCACTGATAAGATCTTCCTTTTCATCAGCAGAAGCCCAAACAATTCGCATCGATCCACTTGTAAGCAAAATCACTTCATAAAAAGTAAGCCCCACTTTCAGCAAACGAATAGCCACGATAGTACACATTTTCCCATTCATAGTAGTCGTTACGCACTGATAAGCAATCAGATGATATCTTAATGTTATCAGAACGTTTGATAAAATCTAGACAAGGTTTATCATTCAGAATCCAATTGAGAAAAATCCAATTTGATAGCCAATGAAATTAAAGTCTTTCAGAACTACAAATTATTGATCGAAATCTTATCAAAATTTTTATCAGCCAGCTCGATAAGATTTTTGTAAAATTTCCCGTTTTGATCACGTAGTTTTCGGAAGCCTTCTCATCGTTTGATAAGATTACTAACGCGAATAGCTTCGATAGTCCATCATCCTGGTCTTTCGGGAAAAAGATTTTCAATAAGAAATCTACTAATTCATCTAGATAAGTTTTGATTCAAGAATTTTTAGTGATGAGATTAGATAAAAAGATGCAAATGTTGCGTTTGTTTGATAAGATCTGTGGTTTCAGATTTGTTTATCAGATAAGGTTTGATAAGATTAGTGTAATCTGGATAAGTTGATTATCTGTTCATCATTTATAGAAGAAATCAATTTCATAAGAGTTCCAATCAGTACGTTGATAAGATTTGAGTTTCTTTCTACTTTAGTTCCAATAATTTTGATAAAAGATTTTATCAATTGAGGCAAGAAATTTTCTTTGTGATTCTTATCAACAAATGGAAAGCTTTCCAGAAGTTCTTTATGAAAATATTTCCAGTCATAATTTCGTGAGTTCAAAATCAGATGAAATTTTCCATTCAAGTTCTAGTAAGGTAAAAGATCAAAATCTGACAATAGCTGACCAGGAAATTTCTCCTGATAAAATTTTTTGTATTTCTTTTCTGGAAATTTTTCTTTAATCTTTGTCAGATTCTTGATGGAAATTGCAAAAATTCATCTGGCACTGAAAGTTGAAATTGTTTTGCGCCAAAATTAAGTTCACACTGTTGATGGAGTGATAAGGAGACTGCCGGGAAGTATACTTGCGCCAGAATATCAAATTCCCGGAAAGATTCCAACATGCGACCATTTAGGTAAAAATAAAATTTTTGTTTTGGTTCCTGAGACAGATCAAGATAACATCCGAGCACATCTCCTGCTTTCCATCGAGGTGTACTGTCATCTGCAATCTGATAAGTTCGATTGTTCACCCAAACCCACTTCCTGTGACCATCATATCCAATGGAATGCTTATCAGAACCAATGGCACTGCCATTTAGTGACGTTCCCTTACTGGACCAACCAATTCTCATTGGACCGGAAGTGTTGAGAGTAACCTCGTAATAGAATCGCTTTCCAGGAAGACAAGTTTGATAAGAAGAGCATTGATAAGATTGGAATGCGATTGAATCTGATCGGACTGATAGCTCATCATGGGAAAGTTTCAGGAAAGGCGTGCGATCCAACCGAGAGAATACTTCCAGAATACTCTGATCTGATAACGATGATGAATCACTTGTTCCATTGTTGATAAGACAATCCAAACAATTTTGAGCACAAAGTTTAAGTTGACCAGTGAGATAACTTTCAGTTTCAAATTGAGTGTGCTTGAGCAAGCATTCCTTCAAGATCTTATCATCCGGAATAATTCCAGAAACTAGATAGAAACTTTCCAGCAGTATCACCGAATATAATAGGGTAGATATGTGGGTACACTCTGATAAGATTCTGATAAGAAAGTTTTCTAATTTTTCAGATATTTTATCAAGAAACTTGTCGTCGTCGAGTTGATTCGAAAACTTTTTCAGTAAAAGATTCACAAAGATGCACAAGTTACGTTGTTTGTGAACGGATAGATCTGATTCGAGATATGGTAGAATTAACTCGAGTAATTCAGACTTTGAGTCATTTAGAAGAGAAGATTGACTGTCTAGAGTCGCAAATCCACAAGACCAAATCCATTCCACAGAAACGTCGGTGAGTTCATCTGGGACCTTGGTCCCAAGGGTGTCAATTATGGATTTTCCAAAATAAAACACGACATCTATTTGATGCTCAAAGGATTTTCTTGTAAAATAGAAAGTTTCTTTGATGAACTGATAATCACGATTGCTCCAGACGGGATTCATAATCAACGATTCGAGATTGAGAATCCATTTTGTGAAAGGATTCTCATAACTGGGAATATTCACAGAAAATGGATGATTATCCATTGATGAATTTTCTGCTGTTGGTGGTGGATCTTGAATCACGGCCATATTCGAGAAAAGTTCAACCAAATGCGGCTCAGCAAGTTTCATTTTTAAAATCACTTTTTAGATCAATTCAAAATATTAAAAGGATGGAGTAACTCCTACAAAGGTAACTCCCAAAGCCGACGATGACGTGTCTCCCTCCTGTATATACAAAATTATTAAATTAAATTAAATCAACGACGTAATATCATCATTGAGTATCATTGAGTAATATGATTCAAGGGTTTGTTGATTGGTTGATAAAGGTTTGTTGATAAAGATAACAATTGTTTGATTAGGTTGTTGTTTGAGGTTCAAAAAGTAGATTTTAAAGTTATTGTTCATTTATTCATTGTTTCATTGAGTTGCATAAAATTACAATTTTTCATATTTTGTATTGAAGTTGTAATAAGTTTAGAAACCAATCTGTGAATGAGTTTAGTTGCTTTTCAGTTTTAGTGTTTTTTAATATTGAACGACAAAATTGATATCCGTTATTGGTGATTACGTCATTGTATATTACTTACATTGCTGCATAACATTACAACATTAATTGAGTAGTGGTGGAAACCTTCTGCTGGTTTGGAGTTGATAAGAGAGTTGGTTGGTTGTGGCATGTGTTTGAGTGGTTGATTGTAATGACACATACCGGTCGACGTACTCTAACGCGTTTTTGTATTTAAAATGAAATAATAAAATTATATTGTAAAACAAATATTGTTAAATCAAGCTTTTAATGAATGTCTACAAATATGTTTTGTAAACAATTTACAATAATATATAAATTTTTAATTTTGGAAATAGATAATAAAAATAGATATGCTGATGCTGAATAATGTGATGTATTAAGTGATAGAGAGTCAAAAAATAAATTGATTATAATATAATATTTTTTCAAATTTTGACGCTTTACAATGTGAAACGATTTGTAGTGATCAGATTAGTTAGCAACAGTGTAACGCATAACAGAGAAAGAGCCGTACTCGTGCGGAGAGTTTCTGCCTGTTGGAATTGGGGGATAAACGATTAACGTAATTCAACTTTTGGTCTTGTTATTTTGATATTATAAAAGTCTTCATGAAGATTATTCCGGATGTTAATCTTTTTTTCTTCTCAGTGACTCGAAAGATTTCGCTGCATATTTTGTTTTACTATTTTAACCCAAATAATTTTTTTGGCAAGTTTAAAATATTGACAAAGTTTATAATTTTTTTAATTTCAAGTAAATTCGTATAATTAATGGTTTATTGAAAATGAAGACAACTCTTGTTAGTAATTATCTCTTGTTATTAATTGTCATTTTGTTTACTGCATGCGTTTAAATGCAGAAATAAATTTTCGAATTTCTCGGTTTCTGATATTTTGTAATTTCAAATTGATGTCGTTAAATTTGTCAAATGAGGTCCCCTCTAAAATTGCAATGTATTTACTGACCAGAATGACATAGAAAGGGAACTTGAAGTTACCAAACTTTTGTGCAAAAACTTTTTGAAATCGATTTTCTAAAAGCAAAACTTAAAATTTAAATGATAAAATCAAAGTTTAAATTTTTAAAAAAAATTTACTCAACATAAGTGACAAATTCAATTATCCAACTTTCAAAGATCGTATGACGCACTCGAAAAATCAATATATCTTGGCGCAAAACAAACCAAAGTTTTGATTTAAATTTGTAGTAGTTTGTGGCAAATTGTTTTCATCTTTTTCTCAGAACTAGTATGACTTGATGACACTTGAGAATGTTGAAAATATAGAAAATAATTCCATAAATAAGCTTCATTTCACTGTTTTCCTATTTGTATGGATTAATAAGTCTCTCATTTTTTAAAATTTTACGAATGTTACCAACACACCAATAATGGCATCCAAAGTCGAGTGTCTTAAAGCGAATTAAATTTCGTACCCGACGTTACTTGCTGTACCTGGAAACGCCTGTTTTCCCTGCTGTATAACATTCTGGGTGATCATTACTGCATTGGCTATTATCTATTACTTCACATTAGACGTCAGTGAATTACATCGAGGGCCGTATAATACCAAACGTACTTTTGGCCAGCGAAAAAACCATTCAAGTTTTGGTTGTTTCTTGCAATTGATGTAAATATATTCAAAAATAGTCAATTTATATAAAATTGAATAATTTTTATTCGTGTAGGTATTGAAAGCTGTTTCGTCGCTGTTTATTCTTCCGATTGCGTGCCGTTTGACTTGCAGCAAGTTTAAAGAGCTACGAAAGTGCCAAAAGGGCCGTCGACTCAAATTATGGACACAAACAAGAAGAACGAGCCAAACGATCAATCCGTTCAGAGTTCTGTTGTGGGATTGAATATAGTTTGCGAGTATGTTTTCTGTTGATTTTCTCCAATGATTGCTTTATATACTCCCAAATTATGGATATAGTATTAATTTTAGTTGACTAATTTTTATACACTTTATTGAAAAATGTTAATATAATTTTTAGGCATTGTAACCGAAAAAATCACACATATCACAATGTTTCACCCAAAGAATGAAGTCAAATTAATCATCCCAAAAAAACAGAAAAGTCGATCTAGATCACAAGACAAATTAAGAACAGAAATTAAATTTTATTTAGAGAAATATTTATTAATATTTGTATAAAAAGAAATAAAATCATATTAGGGAAAAAGTTGATTTTTAATTTTTAATATTTGAATTAATTTGAATATCAAATTTGCTGGTTAATTTACAAACAAATAATAATAAGTATATTAATCTGAATTCTTGGAAATAGACAAGAAGAATATGCTTATGTAAGAAATGATCTAGTTTGTATTGAAAAAAAATTACAATTACAATAATTGACTTTCATTCAGTTTTACTTACAACTTGTTGACTAATCCGGCTTATCCGGGCGGTACACGAGAGTGGCCAATTACATCACATGGTTTTCGGTCCAAGGGATTCACCTATTAGTTAAACATTAAAACAAAACTTGTTATTTAGTATTTGACCCTTTTTATTTATGACTGACAAATAAATGCTACTATGTAAAGTTTGGAGTAACATTTCAATGAATTCATGAACATTTTTTCTTGCCTATGCAATGTACGACGAAGTTTGTTTTAAACATTTCCCCCCACACATTTCCTAGTCAGCTAACTCGGCAAATGTACATTTTGCCATTTGCCACATTAACGAGGCATTTAACATTGACGGTAACATATACAATTTATCAATTATTCTTTATAAGACAGCGAAATATTCCCATTAAAATGAACAGTTGGAATCGAAAAAATCACAATTGAATTTGTGATATTCATGCTTTGGATTGAATCCATCACTAGATTTGGAATTAGACTGGCTGTTTTTCTACTTGAACAGGTGATTCTTCTTTTACAATTTCGTTTTCATATTTTTTATAAAGAACACTTTCAATCTGATTAATAAAAATATAAAATGTAATTTAATTGATATAAAAATTCCAAATTTCACTTGACAATTGATTAACAAATTGTTGTCAGGGCAAAATGTTGTTTCTATGTTTAAAACAGAAAATCACTTTCATCATGGCTACGCGCTCACCGCCGAGACCTTTCACGCGTCGGTCAACTGATCCGTAAATTGCTGAAAATGATAAAACCAAAATTATGAGAAATAAATCAAAGATAACTACAAAAAAATTAACAAACATTTTAGGTGGCGCAGTTTTACGCTTTTCACATAATCTCGAATGTGAAAAGCGCACTAAACGAATTCACTTGCTTCTCTGTTTGACATTCAAAAAGTTGGCCACAAACAAGTCCAGTTATTATCATCGTTATTAGTTTTCTCCTTTTGGCTTTTTATGAAGAAATGTGCAATCATTGGTTACAAACTCGTCAATTCCCAGTGGTTTGTCTTTTGTTAACATTCCTATGATTTCAGTTGACTTAAAAAGTTGAACTAACTCTCAGTGACATACGTGCTTTTTTCCAGTTGAGAATAGAAATTCGATAGTGGACCATCGCTACTTGGACTCTCACTTTGTTGGCACACTCAGACTCAAAATAAAGAAACGGTGAAATACTCTTCTTGCATGCACTCCTCTAAGATCTCTCTTCATCGTCATCTGTTATGATCAAAAACCAAGTAAAAACCCTCAAATCATTTCTATCCAGCACCGAAAGAGTTCTTTCCTTAACCTCACGCTCACTTGATATCTTGTCCTTATTTTTGTAATACAACAAGCTAAAATCATCGAGAATCCATTTGCATGAAAAATTTAATTGTTTTTTCATTTACCACTGACGACGCTTGACGAATTTGGACATTGGATAACCTAGATATTGATGATGATAATTTCATTTCTACATGACAAACAATGCTCAAAGAGTCATTAAAATTGATTGAGCAATTTTTGCAAAGTTGTATAATGGTATAAAGGTTGTAAATCCCTCGAGCAACTTTACCTTGTGTAAAAGTCGTGTGCCTTCTAATATAGTATAAAATATATAAAATATACGGTATATAAATAATAAAATATTTCAAATTAAAGTTAATATTAAAAGTGAAATCTTATCTGATTCAATACCTTTGACATTAATCTTGATCGACAAAAGCTATTCTGTACCTGGCGTTCAGGGTATAGATTTTCAGTCACAGCCCCCTCGAGACGGAGAAAGATTGACATAAAGCGAGTTGCCTTGTTGAACATAGTTTGGCAGTAACTTCAGAAGTGAAAATTGAAATTCACTACATTTGAGCGGAAAACATTCCGGAGTTAAGTGTAAAACAGAGAATGTCCTGTTAGAAATGACCAACATTGTGGATTGTCCATTTTTGTGTTGGAACAAGAATGCATTTTTCTGTGAACTCATTTTGAGATGAAAAAAAGATTAAAGTTATTGTTTTAATCACTATTCTATTAGAACTTAAGACAAAAAGTATTATGTGTTAGCAAACAGTTAGATTTGTGGAGGGTTTTGATGTCTTTCATAGATGAAAGCATGTGTGTATACATTCATGTAATGATGTAAAATGTCGTGTAACATGTCACATAAAAATATCAAATATAAAGTCATAAATTTGAATGATAACAACGCAACGTTTATATGTCACATGTAATCCCTTATTATTTAAGCAGGGACACGATGTACCTGTTCTGTCCACCATCAACCGGCAACACAACTCCACTGATCATGGACGCCTTATCACTCAACAGAGTAGACAATCGTCTCATGCCACCCTCAACCGGTTCAGCAAATCGTCCCAATGGAATCTTGCCCACCATCCCTCGACACTCTTTCCGTGGTCAGCAATCCAACCCGCGGACAGTTCAGTTCGTGTCAGGGTTGGATTCACAGAATTAACTCGAATGTTGTACTTTCCAAGTTCGAGTGCCAGTACTTTGGTCACATTGTCCAGTGCGCCTTTACATGCGCCATACGCTAAACAGTACGCAAAACCAGAAAGGGAACTTATACTTGAAGTGTTGACAATGGAACCATATTTACGGGTCTTCATTCCGCGTGAAACAATTTTGGTAATGTTCACAGCAGCTTTAACATTCAAATTCCAATGTCGATCGAGTATATCAGGGGTCACAAGTTCCAGTGGGAGGCATTCACAAATGGCGGCATTGTTCACGAGAAGGTCGATTTTGAACGAATAGGGCGCCAGTGCCCGCTCAGTTGGCGCCCAATCACTCAAATCCACACAAACAGTTGTAACTGAAGAATTTGAAAGCTCTTGTTTGAGTGAATCCAATTCTGCTTGAATGAGCGAAACAGCAATCACGCATGCGCGAGAGAGCGGACTGCAATAGACGCACAATATCACGACCAATTCCACGGCCGGCACCAGTCACGAGAGCACATTTACCAGTGAAATCAATTTCCCATTTTGAATTCAAGGTTTTTGTTAACTTTTTAGTTTGAAAAGTTCAAACTCTCAAAGATTTTAATATATTTATTATATTAAATATTATATTTCATGTACAACTGTACATGGTTTTGTGGTTACGATCTGTTCATACTCGTCATGATCGTTAATCTAAAATCTAAACTTTTAAGGTTAGGGAAATGTTTTAAAAATAAAAATACGTAAACATTTTAATCGATCAATGTAAAAAGTTTTAAAGTTTGGATGTAATGGAATTTTTTAAGATTTTTTAATAATTTATTAATAGTAAATATCAATTTTTATTGGTAATAATATTTAATTGATTATTTCCTGTTTATTATAATATATTAATTGGAGGAGCGACCGAAATCACTCACGCTGAGCGAGCGAAGCGAGCGAGGTGTGAGTGATTGAGGGAGTGACGAATCGTTGCCAGAAAAAAAGGGAATTGGTGCAAATCTTGTGAGCAAGCAAACGCCGAAACTACCGTATGGATCGGTATGAAAATTTAACACAATGTTCTGGTGGTGGTGTAGATGTGCACTATTGATTTTGGGTCATATAGGTCAAAGGTCAAAAGAGTAGTAATTTTTCAAAAAATTTAAAATTTTGTATTGAAATGTGTAGAGACCGGGTGTCAACACAGTGTGTATGTACTCCTGTGACACAGCCAAGCACACACTCTTCCCGATGCGTCCGCTCTGCGCAATGGAGATGCGCAGTAGCAAGCGCACCCAAATGTGAATCGGGGAGTTGGATGCGGACAATTTGATTGATTTGAATCAATTGCAAAATGAATTTGCGCACGATTGTCAGAGTGTTTGTTTACGTTTTTCAACTTATTCTGCTCACCGATGATTTAAAACTAAACGTCAGTGACCATTTAAGGGTATTAACCAATGATTAATCCGTTAATAACCTTACGACACTGAACAACGAATAATTAAGTGCAACCTCAAGTATTTTTAATGATTGTAAGTTTATTGCGTATGTTAAGATGTGAATTGTTACGAATGCAATTATGAAAGCACACATTTGTTTAGTTATTTCAAAGTTATTTTTTCGTTTTTCCATAAAAAAAAATATTTTGTCTTTCTTTACAAATTTGGTGAATCCTACAATATGGATTTGTGTGATGATAATAAGGAAAATTTGATTACAGGCATTTATCCGATCAATCAGATCTTGAAGTGCTATCTCGAAGATTGTTGTCAATAATTTGTTGAATGGTGGATTTGTATTTGTGACCCGAACAAATATTTAGTATTTGTTTGAGTTTGAATTTAGTTCATTTTACTATTTGCATCATGTGATAGGATTTATTTGGGTTTAGAAAATGAATTGAAAAATGTACAAAACTCAAATGCCAATTGGCCATTAAAATATTTCCTAATGATGCAGTACCAACATTTAATTTATATTGAACATGTTTTAGGCATAATTTCACAATCCCACAATTAGCGCAAAAATATCTCGGATTTTAAAAATTCCATGTCAATTGGTAATTGAAGATTATGAAATTGTTCGGATGGGTAAAGATCTAGGTGTCTATTTTAAAAATGCAATGGTTATTTTGTGGCCAGAAGCAGAAAATAGTTGCCCAACTTTGTTGTACATGAACTGATTTTGAACACAACTGATCAAACGAGAAACAAATGGTTTACATACTCTCGCTCCGACTTTTATGCCAACGGCATTACCTATTTTGATTTACGATAGCTAAAAGATTTCATAATGCCAGCGGCTGGTTCTATACTAGTAAATTAATCGTGATTAATTTTTAGTTTTTAATTTTTAATTTTTCTTTTAGGCCAGTTCATTGAGGAAATTGTGCATAAAGTAGAACTGTCCAGTGCAGGTTGACTTGACGGTGACACAGTCGACGAGTGTGGTAGCGTCCGCATTGGAGACGCACAGCATAATGTCCTTGAGCAGTTGAATGCCGCCCTTGATGGAGGTGCACTTGATCCGGTACTGGTCCGGACCGACAGAGTGGTCCAGGAACATTGTTTTGATCTATAGTAAGAGTGTGATAAAAAAGAATGTTTAAGTTATTGTTGTTCATTGTGATCGGTTTTTACAAGGCAACTTTTTTCCTCTTGTAATAAAAATTTCTCTTGGAAGATAAAAATAAAAAAATAAATACCTGAGCAATAGAGTACAGTCTTGAATTGCTTGGAACAATATTGGCCTGAGTCAACCAATCATTGATCGGATACCGAGCATCGAGTTGAAGTGACTTGTGAAAGTAGTCAACCAACCCCAACGGTGAACAGGTGCCATGCTTGTCCCACTCGTGCTTCCAGAAGGACTCATCACTCTGTCCTGAACCAGTAAAAGCCGTTGGCCAGAACAGTCTCAACTTTTCCTCCAAGTGCGTCAACCTGAGAGTGTCGAAAGGCTCTGACTGGTCCTTACAGTAGCCGAGCTGTGATGTACTGTTGGCCAAATTGGGCCACAGACCGTGGATTGTAATGATCGAGGGCAGTTGGGCCTGGGGCTTGCAGGTTTTGGTGTTACTTGCACTTTGACTCGCGTCCTCAAGTCGACAGGTGGTCTGTACCCAGGAGTAGGTGAAGGCGTAGTAACAGCAAGCGGTACAGGAGGTGCACGTTTGAGTGGAAATGGACCCAATTGAGGCCAAAAGGAGAAAAACACTTAGAAACAACGTTAGGTTAGACATTTTTGAACAGGCAAAATTTGGGAGCACAAGGTTAAGGTTGAGAGATAAAAGAAGATTGTGCGTTTGTTTAAATAGACTTTTAATGTTTTACGATCATCATTTGTTATCGCTTCAATTTGAGAACGCAAAATGTTATTGTACTGTTGCATTGTGCTCTATATTAAGCTCATTAAAAGGTGAGCTACCTCATAAATTACAATTAAAAGTCATTATAGATTAATGAGTCAACAAGTTTGAGGGGTTAACCCATTGCAGTCTTTTATCTGAAACATAAATTAGAGGCGAACGTCACCTGAGGGTCCACCTCACATATGAAGTTACGAAAGCAAGGAAAAGTAAACCTCCGTAACTGCATCTGTGAGGTGGACCCTCAGGTGCCGTTCTCCATCCTAATATAAATGTCGACGCTAATGGGTTAACTTACTATCTGTTTTATGGTGCTACCACTGTTACACCGCTGCTCAGTACATAGAAGGTATTTTGGTATCATATATTTTATATGATACATGTGATACACGAGATAAGATCAGTTGCAGTCGGTACTGTTGCCAAATTTTATATTTGATTTCATGCGAATTCAAAGAGACTTGAGATAGCAGAAGTTGATCTGATAGTAATGTAGTCGACAGAAATAGACATGTTTTTGCACTGGAACTGTATTAAATGGTATTTTAGTACAATTACAATGCAGACAAGTCATAAAAAGATGATGATGATCGTAAAGCAAGTCTGAGCAAAGAAGGAAGAAGCAGTTGAAAAAAGAAAATGAATACAAAAAAATAGTTGAAAAAGATATTTATTTGATAAAAAATATGTTGATGAGAGAAATTCTACTCATGACACATTTTTAATTAATTAAATTTTAAAGTTTGGAATTTTGGAAAATTTTTAATAAAAAAAATGGTAAATTTTCCATATTTACCATTTTTCAAAATGTTGCTGGAAAAATTTCCTTCAATTGCAATGCCTAGCCACCCCCTGTTCCCACCTCCCAAATTTCTGGCCAATAAGGTTTGTTTGCTTACGAAATTATCATTTCAAAATTTGAATTCCAGAAAAATAAACATTTTTAAATCCTGAACTTGTACTGTAAAAGTTTTTTTATTGTTCTTTTTGATTAACTAAATACGCGAAATAGCTTGAAAGTTTGTACTATAATTGAACTTAGTTAGTGAACAATCAACTTTTTTATTTGATTTGAAAAATACTAAAAATCGATTGCTATTCTGAAAAGTAAATTTATTAGTTTTTACAAGGTCAATTATGAAAGTGGTTTATGAAAGTAATAGACTGACACTGAACAGTTGCTTTTTGGATTGTACAAAGATTTTTTCTTTATTTGTTTTTTCATGTGTTTACCAGTTCCAAACGCGAAATTCGTCATTCCGTGGGTTTGCCTAGACAAACCACGGAATGACGGATTCCGCGTTTGAACGGAATATGATACCGGCAAAGTGAATAATAAATCGTCATTCCATTACGGGCAAAAGACGAAATAATTGTAATTGCGTAAAAACTTTATGTATTGTAATTTTAAAAACATCACCAATTTCTTGGAAATAATAAAGTTATTTTATTAACTAACTTAATTATAATCAAATTATTAAATTGGAATTATTAAAAAGTTTGTTTTTTAAAAATGTTTTGCAAGTGAAAATAGTAATTTTATCGCAGTTCTTTAATTTAATTTTCACTTTTTTTCCTAAAAGTAAGAATTTTAAAACCTATGGAATGCCAAGTCAATCTTTTGACTGCCTATGCAAAAGCCAGAATAGAAAATTTTAAGAAATTTTTCTTAGATTGCCTAAGGCAAAAACCACGAAATGACGAATTAGACGGTAACATTTACAAAAATAAGAACAAGATAATCTGATTTAATGAACAAAATACCAATACATGATGAATTGAGTGTAGAGCCAGACAAACTGGTTGGAATAATTATGAAAATAAGTTACTTAGCAAATATTATGAAATAAAACATTATTACCGCAGCAACGAACTGATCGAAATGAGTCCAAACGAGCCATGATACGTAAGACCCAATCGTTCAGTGTGCTGTTCAATCTCTCAATGTAGTAAAGCCAGTTGACGTCTCCAAGTTCCGTCAAAAAAGGATAATTTTTCTCTTCGAAAGATAATCGAGTAGAGCTTCTGTTTGCAGGCCACAATTGAGCAATGTACATTGCGCACATCAAATGAAACACAAAGATTGAAGTAACCTGAAAGCAAACAACCTCGCCCAACAGTAGCACTCTGTGCCAGTTCAAGCTCTCCAGCCAGTACAATGGACATGACCAGATAGGTGTTGATGGGCACGTGGATGAGCATAAAGGCCAACAGCATTCGTCCACTGTAAAAACGAGTTATAATGTATCATGACTTATCCGGTCAAATCATAATAGATCATAACTTTTGTAATGATACATTATGACAAATGAAGGTTATAGTGTATTATTACAAAAGTTATGATCTATTATGATTTCAGTTGTGATATATCATGATAATTGAATGTTATAATACACTATGACAAAGTTGCAAAAATTCGATTTGACTATCAATACGAAGTTATAATGTATCATGATATCGGTTATGATACATCATGACAATCGAATGTTATGATAGGTCATAACAAAAGTCAATTGAATAAAAATTAAGTTTGTGAAAAGTAATTTTGTTATGACTTATATTAACTTTTAATTATAATGTATTAGGACAATTAACGTTGATATGGGAATTCAATTTGATTTTACAGGAAATTTATAAAAGTTATTAAACAAAACGAATTTATTCTTCAATTTAACTAGTTACAATCGATAGATCCACTCCAAAAAGAAAGTTACAATTGTTTTTAACATACAGAAAACTGTTAGCAAAGTGTAAATTTTTCAAAAGAAATAAAACACACATTAGTTTCACTTTGTAAATAATATAACGAATTATTGTGCTTCTTTGGAACTTTACGTTTACTTCCGTTTGGATCGAAACCATGACCTTTTGAAAAACAAATCCTTCACAAAATATATCGCCATCTTTGCTTTTGTGAAACTTGGTAGCGTGAAACCAAGATGGAACTGATTTTTGTTTGTCGCGACAATATCCTCCTCAGAACATTCTTGAAGAGAGGAAATGGGTAATCCGTTGACTTTAGTTCCACAGTTTCGGCAGGTAGTGAGGCCAGCAGAGGATTGAAGCGTTCCAAAGTAGTTTCTTCATTTGAGCAGATAACACTTCCATTGATTGCTCTCATATTTTGATGATGCTTGTGAATAGTTTTGGCCGAATTTCGAAAATTCCTCATATTTCGAGACACTTTCTTCGGGTCCTGGTGTTTCCTTTCAAATCCGAAACAGACAAAACTGAAATAACGGACCGAATTGGCGTACTAAATCTCCATAGTGAGTAAGGTGGTGTAATTTGCAATATATTTTGAAATTGAGTCGAAAGCTGTTGACATTTGTTCAAGATAGAAAGTGACAGACGAGTTAGTCGATTGGCTTCTTGGGAGGAGATAGAGATTGAGAAAGCAATAAGCGTGAATTCCTTTAATTCTAGATAAAGTTGATACTCAGGCCAATCTTCATCACGAGAACATCGAAAAGAATCGCTTCGAGCTTGAGAAATGATTCTAATTTCTAAAAAAGATATATATTTACAATCGAAAATATTCAAAAAATAAATACAAACTTGTGCCGCCGATCCTTTAATCTTGAAACCGTCCTCGGGAAACTTTGGTTTTCCTTCGTAGTAAACAAATTGCTCAAAATAATTGCTTCAGATAACCTAGTGGAATTCCATAATTTTGAAGATATCCGTTTAACTAAAAGGACTTCGATTTTTACAATAACGCCCTCTATAGAGATCATGAGAATAATTAACGATATAACATTATTAAAAAATTAAAAATAAATACCAGGCAAATCGTGCATCATGTCGCAAGCAGCTGAGTTGAAACGAGTGATTTCTGGTAATCCATCAAAAATAAAGTCACGAATAATACCATTTAGTTCGAATTGGTCATCAGGCAAATAAGTGACCAGGTCTCGCTTGATTGTCAAATTTTGAATATCATTGAATTGAACTTTAGACTTATTTAAATCGGTTATCTTGGCATTAGCATTCTTTTTTCTTAAGATCCTTCAATTTTTGAGCCAACTTTTTCAACTCAGCTTTCCTCTCTTTCGAAAAGACCCAAGGCGAGACAGTACCGACATATGAAGCCCAAAGTGTTGAAGCAACATTTTTAAATCCATAAGCTTCGTATATACCTAAATTATCACCAACCACCGTGCTCAGGGTAACTTCTAGTTTAATAACTTCGCCATTAAGTTTGATACAAATACCATTTTCCATTAAATCTTTCAATACATCATTCAACATTTGAAATAGAGCAACGAATGGAATTTTCAATTTCTTAAACTTTTCTCGGTTGGCAATCATGACTATCTCAATATCTTTGGAATGTACTTGATATTCAAAAGGCAAGTCTGCGAAAGAGAGGTAAACACAGAGATGCTTTTGCGATTTTCCTAATCCACAAGAGGGACTCAGCTGAATGTCGTCCAAAAAAAATGTTTTCAATTTGACTTTACCTCTCACTCGGTCTGAGCAACTACCATCCAATATCGAATTATAAACTTTTGACTCGTCACTAGTGCTGACAACACGATCGCGAGGCTTCATTTCATCTCGAAGTTTGTCAACCACCCAACTATTGTTCTTAATAAAACGAGTAACCATCCGACGAAGAGAGACTAAAGAATATTTCAAAAATTCTCTCCATTAGGAGAGACAAGTTCATAAATTTGAGGTCTAATTAAATCTTCACATTTTCTATCGATATAAATGTCCTGAAAATGATTACTGACAGCAACACGTTTGTAATCATGCAAATCACATTTTGATTCGTCGACCTTAAGTTTTCGCAAAATAAAGCTGCAGACATTCAGCCAATCAAATGACATAGAGTTGACAATAGAGGCAGGAACAAAAAGTTTTGGAATTATATTTGTGCTTGTTGATAGTTTTCATTACTGCCTAATAAACAAATATATTTTGAAAAATTACTTCTAGATTTTCAAAAAGTAAAACAAACCTCCATTATGTCATCGTCTAAATAATCGTCAATTAGAGATAAAACAGTCTCCTTATCTTGAGACTTGCAGAGTCGATGTTCGTACCTTTCCCGAACGAACTCAATATCTGATTCCTCTAAATCAGAATCAACGAATTCAGAATCATCCGACGAATCGTCATCATCATCAGAATCGTCATCATCATCACTATCACCATCGCAAAGTGATGCACCTAGAATATGAATTTATACAAAATATATGAATATATGAGCAATACAAATGATTAAAACATACGGAAAGCTGCCATATCGCACTGTTCGGGTTCAAATAAATCGACATTTCGAGAAGTACCTTCACCTTCACCAGCATCAGAATTGAAAACATTTGAAGGCACTTCTTGATTGAGCTGTTCTTCATAATCCTCATTTGGCGAAATAGCCAAAAATATCATTTGGTGGGTCCACTTCCATAAAATTTTTGACTTTCAGAGTCCACATACTTGTCAATATGTCGGGTAAACGAAGACCGACTAATGAAAGGCTGACCACATCTTGGGCACTTAATTTCGGGTTGGTCTTCCTTTCCAAATCGTTGTATGAGAGAGTAGAATTCAGTGTTTATATATTTTGATGGTGGAGCCATTTTTAAAAAACATTGAAAGTTATTATTGGAAACAGCTGAATCAGATTGAAATCCGGTAAAGTCGAGGGAGACAAACATCAACACACAACACGTGCTGTACTGCAGTTACAGTGTAAAATGGAAAGACGTTGTCGCAACGTTCACCATTCATAAAGCATGTGAACAGAAGGCGAAAACGAATGTAACGCCACCTACCATATGGTATATTGCACTGGAAGTGTAACACAAAACAGCACAGCATGAGTGAGCATGATTTCGCGCTCATTCTGAACACGCCGAACACACACCACAATCGTGCCGCAACATTGCGCGTTCGGGCTATTGTTTGGTTTGCCTCGTCTGCTGCTTATCAGCTCGAGCACTTTGCAGTTCTCGTTAATTAACTTCATTTTTATCTCTTTATTACTATTTATTATAACTTCAAGATGTCTAAAAAAGAATTCTAAAAATCAATATCTCAAACTGTTGTTCTAAATCGGTTCCCAAAAAAAGACCCCCAAGCTGCTCAAGAAGGACGCCGATTAAACATTCAGATAAAGTATCAAAAGTAAGTTTTAAATTTAATTTGAAAGTAATTACAATAAATTTATTATCATTCTAAGATTCTTCCCACAAAAAACGTCGTTTTTGTCATGATTGAAGGCTCAGACTCGGAAGATAGTCTTTTGAATGATTATTCGTATATTTCGACAAAGCGCCCTTCTCGCTTTTGGAATCATCGTCTAAATTCCTCTGGCAATTATTCTCCAAAGCTCAATTCTGAAGTTAATTTGGTTTTAGAAAAGTCTATTGAAACTCGGTCTTTATGGTTGAGCCCGAAAAACATTTTTTGTCGCCCAGTCTTGATACTTCGAAAAATCTAGACATTAATTCCCGAAGCTGATGAAGCTGACCATTCTTCTGTTGTCCATACTCCCGCTGGTCATACTTCTGTTGAGCATACTCCTGTTGACCATGTTATATCTCCAAATATTAATACATGTACGTTTTTATTTATTGTTTTTTATTTTTTTGCTAAATCTGGACATTTTTTTGTTATAGCTTTGTCAGTCAACAGAAGCACCGGTTCAAGCAAGGGTTCTTTCTTGAAATCTACTTCATGAAAAATCTAAACATTAATTCTGAAGCTGACCATTCTACTGTTGTTCATACTCCTGCTAGGTCATACTTCTGTTGACCATGTTATATCTCCAAATATTAATACATGTACGTTTTTATTTAATGTTTTTATTTTTTGCTAATCTGGACATTTTTTATAGCTTTGTCAATCAACAAATGCACCGAGGGTTCTTTTTTTTGAAATCTAATCCCAAAACAGGCGAAAAATATTTTAATATTGATTTCTACGAAGTTCTCGTGACATAAAAACTGCAGCCTGGGATTTATTGGAACAAGATTCTCGTCTATTTTTTTGTCAAAGAATTTCCAAAAGAGTGGCTGTTCCTCTTTTGTGGAAAATGCAGAAACTCAATGGTAGACCCTCGATAAAGCACAAGAGTGAGAATTGGCAGCGTTTGCTCGAGAGTTTAAAGTGCTTGGCCAAACACTTTTCAGATCTCACCTATCATAAATCGGAGACCTATTTTGAAGACTTAAAGGTTTGTATTATTAACGAATTATCTACTTTCAATTGTTAATATATTTTTGCTCTTTTGACGGTCGTTACTAATGTCGAAGTTGTGTGAATAAGATCAATGAAAAATTCGCGAATTCGACAAGAACGAGCGAAAAAATTGGATCGTCAAGAACCAAACTGAGTGAGTTTCCGAGGGAGGAAATGTTTCAAAAAAAAACCAAAGTCAAATGTTTAATGCTTAAATTCGATTTATATGTTTGGTTTTAATTATTAATTGTGAATTTTTATCTTAATTATTTGATTTATCGTATAATTTGTATACTCATTTTTTTCCTAGTAGTAATGTATTATTTGAGTTTCGAATAAAGTAATTTAATGTGCATGAAAGTCATAGTTTATTATAACTAATATAAGGTGAATACAGAGGTCTATAAAATGCTCAAAGTAATACCATGTATTATAACATTTGTTGTAATGCATTATAACTAAAAAAGTTATGGATAGGTTGCAATTTTCCAAATCATGATGTATCATAACTTACTTTTAATAGTGTCCACAGATTCGATTCACCACTGAGACCATCTCAACAGTCTGGTGATGATGTGCAATGAATGCACTCGAATGGCCACGAGTGAAGTACGACTGAAATCGACTACGACGAGTGCTCAGTATTATCAATTGATTGATTTGTTTCAGCTGAATAAAGATGGTGCAGTGTGAAGGTGAGAAATGTGGTGGAGATGTTTGCGTTGATGATCGAAATGAATAGAAGGCTCAACTGGGAAAGCAAGAATTGAGTTGCATCAGGGCAAAATTGGTTATTCCAGAGAAGGTGAAGAATTGGAGAGGATTGTCAACAGAATAAGAGAGAAGATAGTACTGGTTGCGAACTGTTAATAGAGCTAATACAGTGGGGAAATGTTATTTGATATTATATATTAGATATTAGATGGCATTTTTTTGCAATAAAAATATAGACTTTTTTGTACAATAATCCCTAATTAGTTTCTGACTAACTTAACTAACCAACTTACTAACTAACCAACTTACAAATTAACCAAATAACTAGCTAACTAGCTAAATAACCAACTTACAAATTAGCCAAATTACTAACCAAATTACTAACGAACTAACTTACCATCTAACTAACATACCAACATGCTAACTAACCAAATTACTAACCAACTAATTAACCAACTAACTTGCAATCTAACTAACCTACCAATTTACTATAGTATAGTTATAACTAATCCATTATTACCTAACTAACTAATTAATGGAAAACTAGAATAATTATCTCGAAGAATTATTGTTAAAAAATCTCTATTACGAAAAGACTTACCGACGAAAGCAAAAAAGCCATCCATCAGTCGAATGTAATGTTTTGCCAGCGTTCGTACAATCAAATTTGCCGGTTTGTTATGGTAAAGTGTTCGAAAGAATCGAAACTGTCCCTTCGATTTGTCATTACCAAACAGAATTTGTCTTACAACTCGCACAAAGTTTGCATAGAATTTGTCATCAACCGAGAAGATCATTTTGTAGTGGTAGTAGGCTGATTGGGCACACATTGCAATCGCTGCAAGATTCACTTCCTCGAGTCCACTGTACAGGAAAGTGGGGTCATTGTGGACCGCTCGAGCGGTACGGTCCAGTGGTGGACTGGTCCACAGGAAGGCGTGATGGATCGATTTGCAGATTAGCAATACAATGATCAATGCATTCGCGAATTGAATCACAAATTTTTCAAAGTAGGATTCACAGTTGAATATGTCATCGATGGCATTGAAGTAAGCCAACAAAAAGTGTTCGTACAATTTCAAACGCAAAATTTTCTTTGGCATTTTTAAGATCCAAGATCAAGATCTTTGCAAACTTAAACCAAACGAATGAAAATGGAACAAAACTGAACGAAATAAAGTCTCAATTTTTTTTTGTTTTTTTAATAATGTTGTTTTCCAAACTTCTAGAGATCGTTGCAAAACTTTTTTCAAACTGACTCAAAAACTAGGCACTTTCGAAACTTTTAATGAAACTCTTAATGAAAAGTGTTTGTGCTTTCTACTTTGAAAAAAATCAATCCGAATTGCACCACAAAATTGATTGCAGTTTTGAAACTTTTTGTTGCTCACGCCATTTTTCCAATTAATTTTCAGTGAAAAAGTTCAAGCGTTAAACTTTTATTTTTTATATGATTTGAAAATCATGAAAATCGATTTCTTGAAAGTTATTGCGCCGCTTTTCCAATGAAT
This sequence comes from Rhizoglyphus robini, assembly GCA_023373905.1. Classification (NCBI taxonomy): domain Eukaryota; kingdom Metazoa; phylum Arthropoda; class Arachnida; order Sarcoptiformes; family Acaridae; genus Rhizoglyphus; species Rhizoglyphus robini. The sequence continues at coordinate 17,484 of JAKIJQ010000481.1, read as the reverse complement.
TGTTTAACGGAATTGTTACTTGAGTTTTGTCACCGGATATTCGCGAAACCAGTCATTTCGCCAAATACCTGACAAATCTCACGTCAAACTGCGAAATTGTTTAATTTATGACAATTTCGGTATTTGCCTAGTCATTTCGAGATCTGACAAAATGCACTTCGGCAGAGTAAATTTTTCCATATGAAAGTTTCGTGATTTGTATAGGAAATTCGCAATGTGGCCAGTCATTTCATAAAAATACCTGACAAATCTCACGTCAAACTGCGAAATTGTTTAATTTATGACAATTTCGGTATTTGCCTAGTCATTTCGCAATTTGACTAGTCATTTCGAGATATGGAAAAATGCACACCGGCAGATTACATTTTGAATAGAAAGTTTGGTGATTTGTGTAGGAAATTCGCAATATGACTAGTCATTTCGCGAAATTGTAAATAATAAAATTTGTTAAATTGAATTAATTTGAAATTCAAATATCGGAAGGAGTTAATAAGTGATAATTGTGAATCATAAAATGTGAATAGAAAATTACACATTGTTTCTTTAATTTGCTCTGCCTGTGTATGCATTTTGGCAGATCTCGAAATGACTAGTCAAATTGCGAATTGACTAGGCAAATGTCGAAATTTTCCAAAAATATAGCATTTCAAAGTTTGCCGAAGTCCGAAATGACGAATTAACAAATATCCGGTGACATACAAAATGTCAAATTAAGATTACGATCAGATTCTAATTACCTTTGGCATAATATTTAAAGATGGAAATTTTATATCTGGCGTACAGGAATATGCGCATGCGCAAAACAGTCCAAAATGCAGAGAACGTTACCTCGTTACGTCCTATATGAACGGCTTTCATCAATCACAGTCACACAAGTTGTTTGTGTTTGTTTTGATTTGGCTTTGATTTCGTTTTCGTCTGAAAATTTCACTTTTTATCTGTTTTCACTACTAAATTGACACTCGAAATGTCATCTTATTCTTACGATCATTACGGACTGATTGAGGATAAGATTAATCGCCTTCCTAATGAGCTCGTAGAATCGATTTTGACACGTTTGGATGTACATGTCTACCAAATAAATCATTTATGGTCATACTGACTGTAGTTAATATCGTCAATGTCAGTGTCGTCTTCATAATCGGAGACTATGATGATTCGCAAAGACTCATTGATATCTCCTCGCTGATTATCACAAAATTCTTCGAAAGCAGGGGCTAATTTTTTTTCTATTTTTAAAGAAAATTGTCTTTTAAAAATATGATTTGGATTTGACCTGACCCCCTCACTTTTTCGTGATCAATGTGTGATCATTTTCCAAACCCCCCTTCCCTCCAACCCTTGATCACGTGATTAAAGTACGCCCCCCATACATTCTCAACCTGTACAATTAACAATTTTCTATTATCATTGAATGAATTGTAATTTCTTTTCTCGACAATTTGTTTTTGTTGATTGTATACCTTTCTGTTGATGAAATATTGCAATGTCAAATTGAATCGAACTAAGTTCCAATGAACAATCTACTGCTGAGTTGGTTGTACACTTTTTTAAGTTTATAACTTCTTCAAATCAATTTGTACGATGGGTAGAGCATTTTACACTAAAAAGAATGCCGCAAGATTAAAAGCTGAAATGGAAAATAGTGATCCATCAGTACAATAATGACAAAGTCAGGCAAATAATATAAACACTCATTTATTAGTGCAATTTGTATTAACAGAAAATATATTATCAACAAATTGATGTGTGTCGGTGGAGAATGTTGTGGGACATGACATTGAGGTGAGTGGGATTGTGTGGTGAGGAGTGAGTTGAGTTGTGCTCAGATTGGTGAGTTGTGTTCATGCTCGAAATAGTCACGAGGGTTGCGATTGTCCTCAATGCCAAGTTCACGTTGTTTCTTCTCGGTTGCTGGGAGATGGAAATGTTGAGTGCGGATGTGTTTGATTACATGGCTCTGCTGTGTTGCAGTATAGTCACACATATTCCAGGTACATTTGAATGGTTTGACTTTTTCGTGAATTCGTTGGTGACGGTTGAGATGTTGCTTTAGGGCGAAAGACTTGCCACAACCAGTCCAATCACACGGGAAAGGTTTGACACCTGTGTGACTTTGTTGGTGACGGTCGAGACTAAACTTCTTGTTGAATGACTTGCCACAATTGTTGAACTGGCAAGTGAAGATTGTTGGCTTGCGATGGACTGATAGCTGATGACTCTGTATTTCAATTCGAAGTGTGGCCACTCGGTCAAAGTGACAAGCATCATAGCCACACTTGAATTGACCTTCGAAGTGATTGTAATGTAGATGCTTATACAACAGACATTGAGACTTGAATGTCTTGGTGCAGTGAGGACATGGCCAGGTGGAGATGTTCGAATGGTTGTCCTGAACATGATTGCCTAGTTCAGTCCTATAAAACAAATCAATTAAACCAAGTCAACACCACCACATCACACTCACCATTGCTCAAATCGTTCGTTGCATCCTTCAGCCAAACATCGAAAAGGAGATATGTGATGTTTACTTCGCAAGTGATCGTTCAACTCTTCTCTGCTTGCAACCTCATCCTCACAGCCATCCTCAGTACACTTCAACTTGATAATCTCAATTTTGTAACGTCCACCTTCATTCAACTCGGTTTCATCGTGATCGTCTTCAATTTGTCCCAAACCTCCTCTTCCATTTTGCTCGTCCATTTCCCTCTCGTCAACTGCCACTGCAGTACTCACTTCCTGGACGGTCTCTGTGCGGTCCAACTCTGTCGACACTCGAGTTCGCTTCGATATCTTCTTCGGGCCAGGAGTGGACACTTGGCCGCTTGTCGAACTATTCTCGAGTGAAGAGCCTTCGTTGGTGAGTGATTTGCGTTTGCGAGTTTTGGACTGTTTCGTAGTTTGCGATTCGTTCTGGCCGTGATTGGCTGGCTCGTTAGGCTCGTGATCAGCTTTGTCCACTTGTTGGTCAACACTTTGTTCAATCTGTGAGCTGTTGGTCAGTTGCATTTGGCAGTTGGCTGATGGAGACAGCTCAAAGTTGGTTGGGGTGTTGAGTTGATCACGTGAGTGATTCAAATTGGGCTGCATCACTTCATCAACATTGACTGGATCATCGAGTTGCATCGAGTTGGCATCATCATCACTCACCTCTTCCTTCTTCACCAAACGTAGGTCAAATCCACAATCGTCGACGTGATCCTCTGCATCATCTTCCTCCTTTATATCTTCTTTGATTTCTACCTTCACATCACTCGATTCGGTTTTGATGTATGCAGACACAAATTCCTGTTTGATGAAAATGTCATCTTCCTCTTTTATTTCCACCTTGATTTCTGGCTTCACATCTTCATCATCCGATTCAGTTTTGACAGTCACTTGGTTGGCTGCTGTGCCTGTGAAAATATCAACAAATGTAAATAAAGCCAACAAACAGCCGAAACTAACCATTATCAACACCGTCATCTTCATATTTTCGTTTCATGTTATACTGTACCATCAAATCATCATATTTCTTGTGAGCCTCTTCCTTCATCTCCACCAGTTGTGCTCGTAATTGGTCATTTTCACTAACCAGAACTCGTTCACGTTCCTTCAGTTGAGCGATTTCCTCTTGTAACTCGTGATGTGATTGAGAAGTTGTCTGGTTATTGTCTGCAGATGCGTGGCGATTCATTTCTCCGTAGATGAGAATTGTTGAATGTAGATGATGACGAGAGATAAGGAACAAAGAAAATAGCAAAACGGGACAACGCAAAACGAGGTGACGAAAGGTGCTAAAGCAAACAAAAAGTGTCTCGAGTGCGACTGTTTGTTGTTGTGTGTGAGTGAGAGGTGAGGCAGCATGTCACACCATCGATAGTTATAGACCAACTCACATTTAGTTCACATTGCACAATTAGACCAATTCACATTTAGTTCACATTGCACAATTAGACCAACTCACATTTAGTTCACATTGCACAATTAGACCAACTCACATTTAGTTCACATTGCACATTTAGACCAACTCACATTTAGTTCACATTGCACAATTAGACCAACTCACATTTAGTTCACATTGCACAATTAGACCAACTCACATTTAGTTCACATTGCACAATTAGACCAACTCACATTTAGTTCACATTGCACAATTAGACCAACTCACATTTAGTTCACATTGCACAATTAGACCAACTCACATTTAGTTCACATTGCACAATTAGACCAACTCACATTTAGTTCACATTGCACAATTAGACCAACTCACATTTAGTTCACATTGCACAATTAGACCAACTCACATTTAGTTCACATTGCACATTTAGACCAACTCACATTTAGTTCACATTGCACAATTAGACCAACTCACATTTAGTTCACATTGCACAATTAGACCAACTCACATTTAGTTCACATTCACAAAATATCCAAACAAAACAGAAATGTAGTGTAATCTTAGATTGTCAGTCATTTTAACCTGAAAAGGTTATCATGAAAAGTTGCGAACACAAACCTCGACAGAAGTCAATCTACAAAAAGTCAAAGTCGTGTTCAGAACAGAAAAGATTTATTAATCAAAAATAAAAAATAGCAATGTAATCAGTAAAGAGGGTAATTTGGTTTTGTGTTCAATGACATTTAAATCCTGAAGATGGTAATAACTTTGAAATGTGATGATGATTTGTTTCTCCTTTAGTTCATCAAACGCACAATCGAACCAGTCCAGTTGTCCAGTTCCACATTGAACGAACGCAAATGGGCAAATTGATTCAAATTAGCTTCGAGACGATTTCCAATGTCTGGGTATGTTTCACTCTTGACAGTCAATTTGGTGACATTGGGAAGAATGGTCGAAAGAATTCGACTAAACTTAGGAACATCGTAATTACGTGACACGCGTCCACCATTCATAAATGCAAAATCCACCAACGAAAAGGTTCGAATGTTGAGCAGTGGCGTCAGTTTTGCGACATCAAGAGTAACCAAGTAAATTTTGGTGCCATCAATTCGTAGCTCACTCAAATGAGTCAATCGAGCCAAATTTGCAAACATTTCGGTGGTGAACTATAAATAGAAATTAAAACTAAATCACTAATAAAAATGTTCAAACGCACAAACCTTACAACCAAAAACATTAATTCGCAACATTTGCAATGAAGAAAAATGTTCACAAATGAACGACAACACTTGAGGATAAAATGTAGATAAACCCAATCGTACGAGACTGCGAACAAATCGAGAATTCCAGTTAGAGATCATTTGAATGTCAACATAACCGAAAATGAATCCTAAACTGCAAAATCCTTCTCCAAAAAATGGCACAATCTCGTTAACAATATTAGTACTCCATGCGAATGTAGAGAAATGTTCAAGTCGTGCAACTGTTGGTGCCAATTCTTTCACAATTGTAAAAAAGGCCAAATTAAGTCGCTTTAGATTGGTCATTTGGTTGAGCTGAGCATAAAGATCGTTGAGACCTTGATTTGGGAACGCGTACAGCGACAGAGTCGATAAAGTTGACGACCACTGACGGAGCATTGAGGTGAATTCGGGGAAGGGATACTTGACATCCCCAATGATATAGAATTGCTCTATATTTGGAAATAGTTTTGGGAGAAGGGTGCAAAGATGGCCAGACAAGGCAATTTGATAATTGCGTCCATTGAGTTGTATAAAGACAAAATCGGTGCTTAACTTGAGGTGACCATTCATATGTGCAGATAGCTTCGATAGATATACCTTGTCCCACAGTTGTCCAATCATCAAACACTTTTTATCCTTCCAAATGTCCTCGATCTGTGCCCTCCACCTGTTGTCCACCAGTCTGAGTCGAATCAGGTGGTGTGCCTGCACTCGGCGCAGAATTGCTCGTAACAATTCGTTTGGTAATTTGTTGAAGAAACGACGTCGTGACTGTCCACCAATTTCGAGTTGTGCCAAGGCATCCACGAGATTCGGCTTAATATAAAATTCAGAAGGTTTATACAAATTAGATTTTTGAATTTAAAATATCAAAAGCAAATGACGAGTGTCACATCACTCGAGACGACGTTTCATCAGGTCCTGATCCTCTCGAACAAAATCGTGAGGATTGCGGTCATCGACGATGTTGCTACGCTTCTGTTGCTGCTTGGTTGGGGGCAATTTGAAATGTTGGGTACGAACATGGAGAATAGCATTGCTACGAGTTTCTGATGCATAGCGACAAGCAGGCCAAGTACAGAGGAATGGCTTTATGCCGAGATGGATGCGCTCGTGTTGAGCCAGAAACAAATCTCGTGGAAATATTTTGCCACATTCGGGATACTTGCAAACAAAACGATTCGATCCAGTAGTTTTGTGTCGTTTGTTGGTGGATCGTGGCTGGTTGGATGATTTACGTTTGTGACCAGAAGAAGAGGTTGAAGGAGCGTTGTGAGATTCTTCAGCAGCACGAGCACGTTCCTGTTGCATCCACTCGTCCAGTGAGACAGTCACAACCTTTGGTTCATCCTCGAACACTTTCTCCTTTCGAGCACGAATCACATCGAAACGAATCATTTGCACCTTAGTACGCACCAGAGCCACACGTTCATCGATCCACTGGTTGAGTTCGTGTTTCATTCGTTCACCATTCACAACGAGTTGAGCGTCAAATTGGTCCAAAAACGAGGCAAATCGGTTCGCTAGCGCCATTTCGATGTTGTCAAATACAGAAATCAACAGAATATTTCACGGTGAGCAGCAGTACACACAAAATAATGACAACAAAAGCGGCTATTTCCACCGTTCACTATTTCTACTTGAGTGTTTCAGGCGCCTGATTTTGAATATATGATATTTTCGCAAAATCACAAAATTATATTTTCTCATTGTGAATGGAATTGGTTTGGTAACATTTGGCCTATAAGAATACGTCCATTCAAAGGTGTGGTAGAATGTGATTGGTTGGTTTTGTGTGTGTTTGAATGTGTATTACATTCTGATTGCAAAAATCTTAGATAATGAGTATCGCCACAAATTTGATTGTAATTTTCGATTCAAATTGTTTTTGTTTTCAAATTCTCACTAGGTTTAAATGTTTCTTTACCTTACAAAAAAAATAACATATATAGTTTAAATATAAAATAACTTTATTTGACATATAAAATATTAAACTCTAAACAAGTCGAGCAGGACGCATGACCATTCGAAGCGCGTCATTATCCATGTAGAAGGTCGGGCCAAGGATATCCATTGGGAGGTCCTCCACAAAGGACCAACGGAAGATTTTCAGTTCTTCCGGGTAGAACAAGTTGAATCGAGTGGCCATAGTGATGGTGTGGTTGAGATCGTCTATAGAATTGTCGATCAGGACATCGATACGCTCAAGATCTGGAAAGTATCTTGAGATAAGTTGGATGGTTGGGATTGATGGTAATCTTCTCAATTTCATCTTTCGGTTTTGAGTCTCAAAAGCTTGTCCACCTTTCAAAAGAGGATAAGCGTCAACCGAATCAGCCAGCCATTGAGGTCGCTCTGGTGCTTGGATAGTAGAGAGTATCGAAAAGACGCTTTTTGACATTTTCGCTAGGCCTGAGGTTAAAAACGATGTCTCCTGATGTGGACAATGTAATTCCGGAGTTTGGTCCAAATCGGTCAACATCTTAGTGATTCCCTTGGGACCTGAATTTTAAACGGGAAAAAGATAGGGAAATGGCTCGAGTTTTGACCGATTTTCGAGATCTCAGCAACTACGTGGGATATTGATGTAATTTTACTTGGATTTACTAATTCGAGTACTGGGAATTCGATAGAGACATCAAAAATTGGGCTCAGAGGGTCCTAGGACCGGAAATAGAGGATTCAAAGTGGCGAAAATGGCAAAAATATGAATTTTCATGAAAATATTCATACTATTCGGTCAAATAAAATTGATAAATGCCGTATATCCATAAATATTTCAATCCTAGGACCCTAGGACCCCAGGGTCAACTTTCAAAATTAATTTATGAAATATGATCATGTGATATGTCAAAATGCTGGAAATATCAAGGCGATTCTTATGCGACATGTTAATTATGTTGTTTAATTTGTGTTCAGAATTTGGATCTTATAATACAAATGATGTCCCGTAGAATTTCTCCAAAAAAAATGATGCAATGTCTTATCCCACAATTGGTGTACCTGGGAGTTTCTTCAAATTGGTGCAAAGTCTTAACCCACAAATGATGTCCCGGAGAGATTCTCCAAAAATATTTGTGCAATGTCTTAACCCACAAGTGGTGGGCTGAGGAGTTTCTCCAAATTGGTGCAATGTCTTATCCCACAAGTGAGGACCCTGGAGTTTCTCCAAAAAATTGGTGCAATGTCTTAACCCACAAGTGTTAGGCCGGGGAGTTTTTTCAAATTGGTGCAATGTCTTATCCCACAAGTGGTGGGTCGGGGAGTTATCGCTTCTATTTTTGAGTTAGCTGGTATATTACCACATTTTCCATTTCCATATATATATTGAAAAATTGTATTCTGAAATTGTGGACTACGTAGAAAGTTTTCTCAGATTGACTGACTAATCCTCTCATATAATTGGTTTGTTTTGTGGATTCTGAAAATGTTGGATGATTGACAACCAGATGGCATTTATGCGAACTCCCAGATCAATCTCAAAATTTAACAGGATGTTTATGACCACGTGTAGAGTATTGAATTTAATTTTTATGAAAGAATGACCATTGGTTCTCGAGTTATAAAATTCCAAAGTTCAAACTTAGTCCACTTTTGACAGTACAAAGTAGTATAATGACTCTCACTGAGAGTCTCACAAGGGAACCCACTGTAACTTATTCTTCTTCTTTGTTAAAGTTTGAAAACTTTTGTCTTGATTTGCATGTTTCGTTGAAACTTTGATGCCAAACTTGATGAAATGCCATCTGGTGGTGAATGAGAACGCGAACCTCGTGTTGCGTTTAGTTGCTCTACCAATCAAACAATTAAGGGAACCTCTCTGGTCAACCATTTGCGGGATTATTGCCATTAAAATATCTTGGGAAGCAACTCGACCAACAAATTTTTAGGGAAAATCCTGCAACTCTATTTGGAGAAACTCCTCTGTTAACCACTTGTGGGATAAAATAATCCACCAATTTGAAGAAACTCCCTGGCCCACCAATTGTGAGATAAAATAATCCACCAATTTGAAGAAACTCCTCGGCCCACCAATTGTGAGATAAAATAATCCACCAATTTGAAGAAACTCCTCGGCCCACCAATTGTGGGATAAAATAATCCACCAATTTGAAGAAACTCCTCGGCCCACCAATTGTGGGATAAAATAATCCACCAATTTGAAGAAACTCCTCGGCCCACCAATTGTGGGATAAAATAATCCACCAATTTGAAGAAACTCCTCGGCCCACCAATTGTGGGATAAAATAATCCACCAATTTGAAGAAACTCCCTGGCCCACCAATTGTGGGTTAAGACAATGCACCAATTTGAAGAAACTTCTCGGCCCACCAATTGTGAGATAAAATAATCCACCAATTTGAAGAAACTTCTCGGCCCACCAATTGTGGGATAAAGTAATCCACCAATTTGAAGAAACTCCTCGGCCCACCAATTGTGGGATAAAATAATCCACCAATTTGAAGAAACTCCTCGGCCCACCACTCATGGGATAAGACATTGCACCAATTTTTTGGAGAAATTCTCCAGGACATCATTTATGGGTTAAGATCCAAATCCCGGACACAAATTAAACAACATAATTAGCACGTCGCATGAGAATCGCCTTGATATTTCATGCATTTTGACATATCACATGACCATATTTCATAAATTAATTTTGAAAGTTGACCCTGGGGTCCTAGGGTTCTAGGATTGGAATATTTATGGATATACGGCATTTATCAATATTATTTGACCGAATAGCATGAATATTTTCATGAAAATTCATATTTTTGCCATTTTCGCCACTTTGAATCCTCTATTTCCGGTCCTAGGACCCTCTGAGCCCAATTTTTGATGTCTCTATCGAATTCCCAGTACTCGAATTAGTAAATCCAAGTAAAATTACATCAATATCCCACGTAGTTGCTGAGATCTCGAAAATCGGTCAAAACTCGAGCCATTTCCCTATCTTTTTCCCGTTTAAAATTCAGGTCCCAAGGGAATCACTAAGATGTTGACCGATTTGGACCAAACTCCGGAATTACATTGTCCATATCAGGAGACATCGTTTTTTAACCTCAGGCCAAGCGAAAATGTCCAAAAAGCGTCTTTTCGATACTCTCTATTGGATAGAGCGAGGCTAAGACGGTGGAAAAGTTATCAGGGAAATTCTTCCCCAACAACCAGAAGCAAAATGCTTTTGCTTTGGCAAAAACGTAGCGTTCGATCAAATCTTTCCAATGACGGCAAACTCCAACAATCTTTTTCAATTCGTTCACAGTTAATTTCTCGAAAATCTCTCAAAAACAGTCCTGGTTGAGGACATCGTTGATGGTGGGTGAAGTCATTTTGCAGTATAACGGGTAAAGGTGTAGTAGGGGCAAAAATCAAGGCATGAAATGACTACGACTTTAGACCTTTGAACTCATTGACCCATAAGCTCAAATATTAGTATTGTTGTGCACGAAATTGTCTGAAATGATTTAAATCTAATAATTTGAGTCATTTATTCAGCAATAAAATCAAGAATAATTTAGCTGAGTTTCTGGTGAAAATTTTAACGAATTGCTCATTATTTTTAAAAAGTTAATCCAGATTTTAAAATGAATCCAAAACTGACGAGAAAGGTAAAGTCCAATTTAGACATAACTGAAGTCAACTGATTCAACTGACCATTCTCGACAAACAGTCAACTTGTAGTACAAGTTACTCCAATATTCAAATGAAAATAAAACCAAACCAATTCCAATAATCTGATTAGGGATACGATCATGAGTATCATCACAAAGTTGATTGTAATTTTTCGAATCAAATTGTACATTTGATGAAAATGTTTGTTTGCTTGTCTAATAAAAGAAGGAAAATACAAGTTGTTTGTTAAATAAAATAATAAATTTATTTCAAATATATAAAACTCTAAACAAGTCGAGCAGCACACTCCAATCGCAGAGTGTCGTTATCCTTGTCGTCAGTGGCGTATTTAGTAGGGGGGCTCAAGGGGCCATTGCCCCTCATTGGCTGGCCAAAAATGCCCCTTTGGAACCTCCAGACAGTCTTTGGCTAAGGGGGCTTGGGTCAATGGGAAGTGCCCCCCATTAGGCAACACCCTGGATACGCCACTGATCCTTGTAGAAGGTGTCGCCCACGAAGGACCAACGGAAGATTTTCAGATCTTCCGTGTAGAACTCATTGAAATGAGTGATCATGTCGTAGGTTTGGTTAATGTCTTGAATTTCACCTATTAAGACATCGATGAGCTAAAGCTTGGGAAAGTCACTTGAGATCAGTTGTACGGCAAGGTTGCGAGGAAGGTTTTTCAGTGCCAGCTTTTGGGTTGGAATCTCAAACGCTTGACCACCGTTCAAAATAGGATAAGAATCAATCTTATCAGCCAACCATCGAGGTCCATTGGGAAGTATTGAGCGAGATAATGCGCTGGCAGAATCATTGGAATTTTCGTTCCCGACAATCAGGGACCAAATGTTTTGCTTGGCAAAAACATGTTGCTCGATCAGATCTTTCCAGTGGCTACAGACGCCAACAATGTTCTTCAAATCGTTCAGCGTTAGTTTCTCGAAGATCACAAATAAACAGTCCGTGTTGAGGACATAGTTGATGCAGAGGGAAAGTCATTTTTGAGGTAAAAAGGTAAAAATTTGTGAAAGTGTAGTGATGAGTTTGCAAAGGCAAAAATCAAGGCATCAAATGACTACAACCTTGAACCTATGGACTCATTCACCCATAAGCTCAAATGTGAGTATTGTTGTGCATTAAATTGTTTGTTCTGGTTTAAATCTATTAATAATGAATCATGTAATCAACAATAGAATCAAGAATATTTTTGGTTGAATTTCAAGTGAAAACTTCAACTTATTGTAAATTATTTTAAAAAATTCAGATTTTTAAAGTGAATCCAAAATTGGCGAAGGAAAGTTTAGTTTTGGACTTAACCAAAGCCACAATTTCAACTGACCATTCTCGAAAGCTGTCTACTAGTTCAAGTTACAAAAAATCGGCAAAATTAACGTTTGAGCAAGAACACGAACATTTAACGAAAAACTAATTTAATGTTGCACATGTTACATATTGGTTCTTGGTTCCACCAATTTCTTTTTATATTTAATTTTGAGCTCATGCATTTCACTTGTTTCATTTTGCCTATGTGTTAACAGATTTATTTGTTTTTATTTTCCGTTAGAAATGAAATTTTCTGTGAAATTACCAAAAGTGGTCAGTGGTAGACGGTTATAAAGACGAGGTCTTAGAGAGACTGGCCTTAAAAAAGAAGAAGTAATGTCTTTATTGTCAAGTTCAAGTTTAGCACAATTTGACTTCAAGCAGTTATTTTCGAATTTATTATGTGTAGTACAAGTGTAAAGAGAATCGTTCTATCTACGAATATATAAAGAACATTAATTTATTTGCATTTTTTTGTTATTTTTCATCTAAATTCTATTAAAATTTGAGTACATTTTGTACCATTTTGTCTTTTAATCATCATTGAGCAGTGCGCAATACGAAAAGTTCAGCTTTGTTGTAGATTTTCGAAGGGGTTCGAATTACGGCTGATATTGTGAGTAATTTGTGAATTTCTAAACGATTGTGCAACAATTTTGACCCCATATGGATTAAGTTTTCTCATGATATCAAAATTTGATCAATTCAACAATCAGTTCATTGAACAATAAACTTGAATCAATTATTGTCTCAATCACGAATCGCAATCCCAATGCTCAACAATCAGTCCGTTATGTCTTCAAATAGGCATCGTTGCCTCAGTTGTCAAATGGTGCACACGTGTTCGACTGAACAGCTTTGACTCGCATTTTCGTTTCCTCGCCCTTTGCCCTGCAAACCCACAACTCTTGCACATTTTGTACGCTAAATCTCGATAATGTCTTCAAGCAACCAATACAATCTGTATGTGGACCATGTTGCCAGCAAGCTCGTAACCAAAGCTTTATTGGAAGGTATGCAGGAAGCTGCATCGAAGAAAGAAATTTCGCAAATTGGCCCGAAAGAGGTCCAAACTGATACCGAGGCCATCGCTATATATTTGGAAAATCAAAGAAATTGGCCAAAGTTGGGAAATGAGAAGAAACTTCCCGAAGTTAAAAGAAGTGATACTGAGGCGGTCGACATTTATTTGAAGCAGCAAAAAGATGCTAAATGAAGATGCTTTTAGCTTTGCAATCATACTCGAGCACTTCTGAGTATGGAAATTTTCACTTGCTCTTTTGCATATCTTTAGTCAAGATTTAGTTCATTTAACAATGAACATGTTTTATTTTTTTTTCTATTGCTAATTTTGCCTATATTCAATAAACGTTAGTACTTTATGTACAAAACAAATTGTTTTCTACTTTTACTGAGCATTGCGCAATTCAAAATTTTAATTGGATAGGAATGCAATCTCCATTTGTTGAAGAAAGACATTAAGCTTCAATTCAGATCATAGAATTACATTTGGGCAACAATTTTGACACCAAATTGACTTAATTGATAATATTTTCAACAACAATCTGTTGATCAATAGTACTTGGGTAAATGAAATATTTTTTCATATTTCACAACAATAGCTCAGATCATTAGTGTGTGTTAAAAAAGCTGTTGTTCTGGGGCTTCTGTCTCATCTAAGCGAAATTATTTACAGGATTAAAATAAGCAATTTAACATTTGTGTTTTATTAATGAATTTAATTTTTGTAAGACAAAGAAACATTTCCACCAAATGTACACTGAGAATCGAAAATCACAATCGAATTTGTGACATTCATGCTTTGGATATTGTCCTGCACGAGATGGTTCGAATTAGATTCTACTTGAACGGGCGAATCTTCCTTTACAGCTGTATTTTCATATTTTTGAAGTATTTCAATCTAAATACAAATATATCGTAAAAAGTGATAAAACCATTGATTTTAAAATTTACCTGACAATGGATGTGCAAATTGTTGTCCGGTAAAAGTTGACTTTCGTGTTGAAACAGAAAATCATTTCCAATGTAACGCTCACAACCGAGACCTCTCACGTCGGTCAATTGTCCGTAAATCCCTGTATTATAAATAAAAAATTATAAATAAATCAAAGTAACACAAATTAACACACATTTCGGATATATCAGTTTACTTTCATAGTCTCGAATCGAAAAACGCACAAAAGAATTTGCTTGTTTCTCAGTTTGACAATCGAAAAGATATACAAACAAGTCCAATTTATTATCCTCAGTATTGTTCGTTTTTCCTTTTGGCCACAATTTTAAGCAAAATTTCAAACTGTCCAAATTATCAATTGCAAAACTGTCCGATGATGCACAAATGTTGTGTTCGTGCATCAATTTGTACTGTGGAATTCGCCATTGTTGCTCGTGCTTCAGTACATACTGACTCGCATCCCAAACACTTTTGAATCTATTAGTGATAGTCCTAGGTCGAAAATGTCCCAATATTGTATTTGACGCCTTTTCCTTAATTTTAGACTTAATTGATGAGTCTAAAATTTCAATCTAAATAAAATTGTTTGAACATTCTGTAGAATACATATTGGTTTACTCCATACAAACCTCACAAGTAACGGCTAAACCTCTCTGCATAAAACCATGTTTATGTAGAAAGACGCAATCATTCGGTGCAAACTCGTCAATTCCTAGAGGGTTGTCTTTTGTCAAAATTCCTTTGGTTGCTAGAATTCAAATTTACAGAATGAACTTTAAGATTTGGAGATTTTGTGGTTTTAGACCTCACTTTTTATATTCTTTCTATCGCGAGGAAAGTCAACAAGGGAAAACACACATTGAAGATTGACAGAATCAGGTCCTGTTAAAAGATGCACATATAGTGATATAAATTTGCATTTTATTTCATTTTCAGTATTGCAGCCGTTTGGATGAAAACGTAAATAAAATTGCAAATCATCTGTGTCTGCTTCACATGGAAAGACATCGGACTGTATCAATGAGGGACTGTTGTGACCCTCAAAGTAGAAATAACCATAATTATCGATTGACCAAATATGTTCAAAATCACAAGTTCTGTAAACTCGAAATGTTGAGGTGTCTGCTAAATGGAAAATATTTTCTTCAAACAATATATCATCATCATCCCATTCGGTGTATTGTTTTAAGCAAAGTCGAGTAAAAGATTCAAATATTTCATTTCGAGGAACGTGGTGACACAACTTTGCCTTTTTCTGCTGGTGTGCCATTATAATAGTAGTAAAGTCCAAATTAAATATTTCCACCTAATTCAAATTTAATTTTTTTTATTTAATTATTAGATGTTACTAATAATTTTGCCCCAACCTGAGCAGCGATTATCAATTTATCTTCTGGCAGCAATCCTTTTCTCAAGTCAAACAGTTCGCCACACGAAATAAAGTTTGTTGCACCTCGTCCTTCTTCTTTGGAGAACATTTTGCCATGCCCCTCTTATGAGACAGAAAAATTTGAATTAAAAATGACCTAACTTTTTTTCACTTACCACCAGTCAAGTAAGGACTTCCTTTCCAATTGAGAATAGACATCCGATAGTTGACTATCACTTCTCTGACGTTCTCGGACTCAAAATATAGAAACAACGAAATATACTTTCCTTTAGTATTATTGTCAGCTTTTGTCATGATACCTTTAATATAATTTGGCCAATTAAAGCTATTTTTGTACCTGGTTTTCAGGGACAGATTCTCAACGCACAATCTTCGAGATGGAGGAAGATTGAAATGCACGATCGATTGTGCTTGCCTTGTTGGACATAGTTTGGCAGTAAACAGTGAAAATTGAAATTCACTACATTTGGGTGGGAAACATTCGGAATGAAGTGTGGACGAGAGTGACCTGTTAAGAGATTGCCGAAAGTGTGGATTATCCATTCGTGTTGGAATGTTGAATTCATTTTTTGTCCGCAATACAAAAAACGAAGAAAAAAGTGTCAGATTGGGGTATTTTATGGCAATGTATAATGATTTGGGTGTCCTTTTTGGAGTTGATTCAACAGAAATTATTTTTGTTTAAAATTTTAATCCATACGAAATGTGTAAGGATCATTTACAGTCGCATCTCCCGATGCTCCCCTTTTACTCGTTTTACGCTGTATATCCTTTTGTCTCTCACGAGTTGCATTGCATGTCTGCTACTGCACCTCCTTCAATGTAACACATACGTTCTGTCTCTCTTCTTCACTTTCCGATTAGACTCGATACCGAGCAGTCGACTCTCATTAAACTCTTCCTACATTCTTGCCCGACTATCTTATTCCATCTAATTATAGCGTTGGACAAAGTGGATCATCACCCGATGTCCCAATTATGTCTACAAATGTTTTTATATGTCCTAATATTGCTAACCATGAAAATTATCAAAACTTTCCATGTTTGTGATTTTACAATCACATATTTGTAATCACATATCATAAAGTCTTTTAAACTCATCAATTTTAATGATAACGCAACATTCACTTTCTACATGGAGTTGACTTTTTGTATTTTATGATGCAAAAGGTAATGTTTCGTTATAATCAAATGACATTGAGACTTTTATGATATTTGATTTCATCAACATAGAGGGTAACAACCTTTATTTAAACGGGGACTGCTTGCACCATGAGTAAGTTGTTATGACACCGCATACTGATTCTGTCTAAAAAGATATTATTCCAAAAAATTGTTGACAGTTACATAAATGGATATTTTGTGGCTAAATTCTTCTCTTGTGAGAGTCATACACTGATAGCGAGTCATCCACAATGAGGCCACCAGGTCCGACCCGGAAATTCTCGGAAAATCTCAATCAATTTATCAATTTTAAAAAAGCAATTAAATGACAGTTTGAGCATAATTTAAATAAAAAATCACCAATAAATTTCTAGCTTTAAAAATTAGTCAAGAAATTGTCAAGTGTTCACAGTAACAGTCAACACTTATAAAATTTGACTCACAGTTATAAAATTTTCGTGCAAATAGATACGTAAAGTTTTTTATTTTGTAGTATTACAAAAATCGGACAATGACAAAGGTGAATTTGAGGCTGAGGAATTTTCTGTGCCTAGAATTGAAAATTTAAATGCTGTGTCGATGACCTGAGTATAACGGAAATTTAGTAATTAGGTTGCATGCTAATTACTAAAGCAAATCAAATATTGTAAAAGTCATAAATTTTGATGATGATGAAACATTTTCGTTTACATCATAAGTCAGTATTTAAGCAGAACGTAAATGTTAATTATCATCAAAAAATGAATTTTACGACATTTGATCACATTTGTATGCAACAAATCAAGAACACATATTTACATATTACAATTCATTATTATACATGGTTCTTTATACATCTCATTGAATTTTGTTGAAAAATGAATTCTAATATGTTTGTGACAAGCTT
>JAKIJQ010000480.1:0-46319 GCA_023373905.1 Rhizoglyphus robini | reverse complement strand
AGGTAGAAGGAATGAAACTGATTTCAAACGTTGTATCTTATAAGCACTGTATTTCTAAACTGTCAAAACTGATTTTTTGTGTAAATTCAGAATTATTACCAACTGCATACAGTAAGACTTACAAAATAGTTTCATAAATGACAAACCAAAGAAATCAATTTTTTTATGTTTTTTATTAAATTTCTTCAGTAAAAAATCAGGAGTTTAAATAAATTGAAAAAATTGAATAAAGTCAAGATTAAAGGTGTAATGACATGATGTAGGCGTGATATACTAGGGGTAACATTTGAGTGGAAGATAATTGAGATAATGATAGTAATTAGTAAACAAAAGAAGAAGAAAATATTCAGTAAACAGTAAAGGAGAAAAGTAATTGTAAATAGACAGAAGAAATGGCGAGTACAAATGTTAATGTGATGTTGACTTGTTCAGTGGTTCAAATATCTGACATAACACCTTCATAACAACTTGAAATCCCTTCCGGTTCAACCGAGTGGTCCCACATCCTGATTTGAACTTTGGGGAGTTACAGCACCAGCAGGTTCCATGTCTGATTGATTCTGTAAAAAATACATCAGTTTTAAATGCCTTAATAAAAATTAAACAAAATAAAACAAAACACTTACCTGTCGAGGAAAAGTACTGGAAACGTTGTTACTACCAGAACTAGATTGAATACAATTTTGAGCCTGGCTCATGTAATTGCTAGTCATTGAAGCAATTCGTCGCTTAACATTTTCAACTTGCTGAAGTAGTTGCTGTGATTGTTGATGTTTGACCTTTTGCTTGATTTTCACACAGTAAGGTACAGGACAGTTTGCGTCGTCACAATGTTTCGCATGATAACAACACAAAGCAATGAACTGTTTGCAAATCGGACACGGTGAACTCCCATCAGCTGTACCTTGAACTGTTGCTTTCTTCTTTTTACAGCTTTTGGTATGTTGAACAACTCGCTTAAACTTGATACACGATGAACGACGACAATTTGCATCATCTCGACATTGAGCAGCATGAATTAAACTTTGAGCACACCTCAGAATAGATTGCGTGCGAGTCTTGCGTGGTGAGGTAGCAGAAGAACCGGAACCACCCACTCCATCAATCGATGATTGGCTTGACATGGTGGACACAATGAGACGAGATGACAAACGAACCAATGTTGAAGGATCAAACTGGACACAATGCCTGCGAGAGAGAAAGCAGACTTGATCAACTCGACTCAACAAAACAGCTGATTACTGCTGAAGTACGAGTTACACAGTGCAACTTTCTCTTGCACTGTACTGAAATTTTTTAAATCCATTTTATTTAACAGGAAGAGTGATTCAGATAAGAAATGTTAAAATTTGATTTTGATTAATTAAAAATAATTAACTTTGCTGTTGTGATTTTCGGGTGTAGTAGAAATGCACTTGATGTTTTCATGGTTTTGAGTTTTTAAGATGTAAAATATGTTTTAGTAACTACTTACTTCAGTAATTATTTGTTAGTTTTTTCTTAATAATTGTATTTTTATTTTGTATTTAATTAGGACATAGTTCTTTGTTCATACTCAAGTTTAGTCATGTCCCAAGGCGTTAATTGTCATTACTATTTAAGCTATTTCGAATTTGTTTTTATAATCTAAGCCTAATAGTAAGATTTACTTTCAATAATTAATTCACAAAATATTAAAAATGTTTTTATCCAACAAATGCCGTGAAACTTTAAAACATCTCAATTCGTTGTCTTTAGTGTAAATTCGAGTTTAATTTTTTAAAAATTCTTTACTATCTTCACTAAGTGCTGATTGTACTTTTGAAATTGTTCAGCATGCTCAGGAGGTTTTATAAATGGTTATTACTGTTAATTAAGATTTTATTAATTAATTGATTTTTATTTTATTCACTTTGCATCGCTTTGTGTTATGAATTAATTATAATGAGTTTCTAAAGTTGTTCAAAAGTGGACACTCAAGTTTTGAATGCGTTCTTTACATTCTTTAAACTACAATTCTTCACAATTTCGTAAGTTGGATTACTAAAAAGGTATTTTTTATAAAAAACATATTAAAAATATCAATGAAATGTGCTGGTCTAGATTTATGTTCTTTAAAAATAAAAACAATACTATCAAAACACAACAGCAGCCTTGAATTACTTGAGTCAAAAAAGTTTTCCATTCCATTTGAGTTGGTTTATATTTTAATGAAAATTGATTGTGAGTTTTATGAATTTGATTTATCGTTTGAAATTAAATGTTTTATAATCAACTGTTGCGCCCACTTTGATAAAGGGTTGTTTCAATAATTTTTTTTAACAATCTGTAATTAGAATGAGTTTTGTTTAGAGATTAGCAAGGGAATTTACATGCTTATTATTTTTGTTGATTTTAGAACTACTTGACTGATAATTTGAGTATACATTTGCAACATAGAAATGTTTTGTCTTTTATAATTTCGGATATAGTTATTATGATCACACATTCACTCTTGTCTTCTGTTTTTCTCATTTTCTTCTACCATCTTCTCACAATGAGTCTCGTCTGCTTTTGTGTTTAATGGATCGCAGCATGAAAATTTCATTTCATTTAATGTTGAGCTCAGTCAGACAAAAGACTTGCACCGCTTCGGATATGTCGTTTTTCTTGTTTTTTCTTGTTCTTTTTTGTAAAATCAAGGTTTCTATTTATTTATTCTCTTTTTATGAAACGTGAATTTACTTTTATGAAAATAATTGAATTTTTTATGAGCCATTTTTTAACTTCTTTTGAAAACGGTTACAAATTTTACAAATATTATGAAAAGTTTTGTTTCTTATGAAAATTCTTAGATCTATGTTTGGAAATGTGAATAATTTTGTGATTGCGAGTACATTGATTCTATTTGCATGGTCTAGACATGATTCCGAGCAAATATATGAAATGATTGATTTTGTTTGATTAAATTTGGGAGTGCAATGCACTCGGTGCAGGTCTTATGTGCATTGCATGACCTAGATTCGAGATATGCTAAGAAGTCAGATGTAGTAACCAAATGGAGATAATTACATAGAGGAATATTTAATCGTGGAATATTATATTTGCATAATGATGGAGAGGAGGACAGATGAGAGTGTGAGAGATAGGACATTGAAAGATGATCATTGATCATTCGATTACGAGAACATTCAACACTCGACATATTAGGATACTTGGTAAATACTAAAATCACCGTGGATAAAAATAACTATTTTTGTTACTATACATTTTTATGCTAATTCAATGTTTTTTAAGTTGGTCGACAATATCAAATGTCCAAATTAGCCAAAAATAAATCACATTTATCATTGCGAAGATATCTCTGCGTGCCTCATTTAAAAGGTTTTATATTTTTTCTTTTATTCAGATTATTCAATTCAACCGTATATGTATTCTCTTATCAATGTATTGTCATTCAAAAGTGCCACTTTGTATATTACTAAAATTAAAAACTTAAATAAACAATTTTACAGTCAATAACTTTCTGTAGTTCAGGTTTTGATTTTTAATTTGCGTTTCCTCTGAATATTGGCTTTCACTGAGGTACAATAAACACAATGTCTTGTTGTCTCTAGTTGGCACTTGTTTTTTATGTCGAGTTGCGTACATTATATGTAGATTTTAAAAAGATTTTTTGGTGAGCGAGTAGTTGCAATATCACTATTTATGTTGGTGGTATAAGTTATTTCAGTTTTCGGTCAAATTTTAAAAAAGTTTATTATTATTATTTAACATCGCCAAATGTGCACAATTGTTAGCTTAATGAATAAATTTTAATCATTTTCAAATATTTATAATGTTATATTTATCGATATTTCATTTTGCCTTACCTAGACTATAATCATTAACATTTGAAATGTACGAATAATTCAATGAAACAACTTTGTGGATAATTTGTTGTGTTGACAAGATCCCATGTGTAGGAAATGATTGATTTGCTTGATTAAATTTATGAAAGTGTGTTTATGTAACACATTGTAGATGAATATTTTATTGAGTATTTGACTATCAAAGCAATATCAGGAAGTTGGTCAAATTGAATATGCAGAAATATATGAAGAAAACAATTACACGGAAGTGAATTCGGTTGGAGAATATTATTTTGATGAATTATATTGAATTAAGATGAGGACAAGTGAGAATGGAGATGAAAGATGTGTGATCATTGAACATTACTCAGCACTCAGTACTTGCCAAATTAACAATTGAGCTGATACTTGAGATTTGGTGAATAAATTGTATTTATTTTATGTTTTCTATCAAGTTTGGTTTTATGTCTTAGTATCTTTAAGAACTTACACTAGTCTTAAGTGACGCCGTTGGCGTGAAGTCGGAGCGGGAGTATCGCGAGCACTCGTCCTCATCAGTTCAGTCATCGATGAGTTATCATAGTGCGACAAACACCCAACACGTCGTGTACAGGGATCCTCAAATAAATATTTGTAAGTCCTCATAAAGTTTTTCGTTCGTATTTTTACCGCTGAAACCGGATCTGAAATCAGTTTTGGTTTGGTACTGTGAAATCACAAGTTATCTGATGAAAACCACGATAAGGCCACTCATAGACTATGCGGCTTGTTAACTTTATTTCACTTATTTCACGAATACGGGTATTATGCTATCTACTTAAATATAATCTTAGTCGATTTAATAATCATATTTTGTCATATAAATCAGAAAAATCAATTAGAGAATTAGAGAAACAAAATATAACAGAAAAAAGTTATGAACATCTATATCAAGTTGGACAGGGAATTCCTTATTTAAGGGAAAGTCTTAAGACAAGATTCTAGGATCTAATCTAACCTATCCAAATTCTTCAAGTAAACTCGCGATTTCATAGCACTACGTCTACCACAGATTCGGATTCTACGATAAAAAAATAAGAAAAACTTTATGAGAGCTTACACATTATTTATTGGGGGATTCCTGTACACGTCGGGCAAATTGACGCATTTCTCAATAGAGAACTTTGTAAAATATCACTAATTATTTTTTAGCTCTGGTGACCTTTGACCTTATGTACCCAAAATCTAATCAGTTCGTCTACACCCACACCAAAATTTTTAGTAAAATTTCCAGGGCAATCCATTGAACCGTATAGACGCTAGGCTGCTGACAAGCCTTTTCCATTAGAGTCAACGCAGAGTCGTCACTACACTTACTCGCTCGCTTCGCTCGCTCGACGTTCCGCTCCGACAATTACCAAATTTGGCATACATACACTAGGGAGTATATGTAATCGACTAGTCAGACCAAAACTGGTAGCGCCAAGTTTAAAAAAGATTTTTTGTGGTTACTACAATAGTATGTTGAAAATGATGAATAAATGTGTTGCACATTTTAAATAAAAATATTGGTCCCAATACACCTCTTTAGTGATCCAAATGGATAAAATAAATTCGTTTTAAAAGTTTCCCAGTTGATAGTTCAAGTTTCTATTTTATTTTTTAAGAGTCTCGCACTTTGCCTGGCTTGCCAGACAATCTTATTTTGTCATGATAACTATTTTGTTAACATTAAAAGGTAATTTGTTTCAAAATTTACATTAAAGTTTCATAGTAGTTGAATAAAACAATTATCCTGCTTGATTTTCAATTTTATTTTCTTTGTGTTTTTTCTTTGTATTTTGTTTTGCTCATCAATAGAGCACCGCTTTGCCGCGTTTTTCTTGGCTTCGCTTTCCACAAAACGCTCTGCGCATGTGCAGTGTCTGCAACAGCATCACCACTCACCATTCAGAATTGCACTGTGTGAACTGCTGTAAAAGTGTTTGTTGATGTCTTCTACAAATTTATTCGAAATTATTTAATATTTAAAATTGTCCTTTTATCTTTTATCTATTGCATCTGTGTGCAGCTTCACTGTCGAAAACCTTTCATAACATCAGCTTTTCTGCCAATATATTTTCTTCGCAGAGTCCACAGACTTTCTGTTTATTTTAGTGTTTATATTATTGACATCAAACAGTCGTCCTACTGGCTAGAGAAGGGTAATACAGTATATTGCCACAGGAGGGTATACCCGGTATGCTAGACAAACTTCAATCTTTTTTACAAGAATTTATGTCATCACTGCCATCAGGGAATGTCTGTGGATTACCTGGCTAATGTGGACGAATGCTATAAGAAACGGCACAACGTTATTGTCAACTTCATTATGTCGAAGAAATATGGTCTGAACAAGAGCAAATGACTGTAGAGTTATACTTTTGAAAAGGTCATTTAGAATGGCAGAGTGTCAATTCGGACATCGAGACAATCTCTGGCAACCATATTGAACACAAGACGAACCTGCTCCTTCATGGACTCAACCAACGAAATGAGCATCATTACAAGCGAATGCTACCTTCAAGAACAAACCTTCAAAGGCAATGGTGGAAGCACCCTAGGGCTAGTCGACATGTTTAAATCGAGAAGTTAAATAGATTGTTTGATACATTGTAATTCACACGTGCACATGTGCATACTCAATTATGTTTCGACTCTAGTCTTTTATATTATAGATAAATAAAACCAGTATTACCATTATCATATTTGTCTTATATTAATTACATTCCTGATTAATTCATTCTGGCTTACGTAAGTACTTAACGACCGAATATTTTTATCAAATTTCCATAACTGACTGTCACAAAATTAGTGACATTGAGTTCGAGTTCGTTGGCGAACGAGTTGTCGCTTTAAAAGGCAATTGGTTTGGTTCGATCTATCATTACCCTCATTATTGGAACAGCAAACCAAAGGTTTGGATTTGCTTATTACCTGTTACCTTGGTTTTAACACTGTAAAGGACGTTGAGAGTGTGACTTATTGACTCGCTTTACTGGACCTATTGTGATTATTGAATCAAATTCAAATCAATGATCATATTCGAATTAACATAGTGACACAACTCAACGCAGCTTACATTGATCTCGTTTCATTGATTCGTGTGACAATGTGAATATCTCGAACTGTGTGGTCGATGTGGGCAACGAATTAAAAACTCACAAAATTGTTAATGAAAAGTAATCAAATCAATATTTTGAACACACAATAACACATTTGTCTATGCTGAATAGACTTTGCAAGTCCACACATTCAATGTCGCAGTGATACATGTTCCAAATGTGATCTTTATTATGACGAGAGTTTGGTTGAACTTTGTCCTGTTGACTTGGGAATGATGCTAACTATTATCAATAGAATTGGCACTATAAATAAACAACGGTTAACTCAAGATTTGTAACATTAAATTGTAATGCCTATTCTGGAGGGTATTTATTTGAACTGCGGGTAAAATGGAGGGAAAAACAATCAGCTGTTTAAGTCGGTTGAAAATCACAGTCACTTTGCTGTTGTTTGGTGCGCCAAAACTCTTCCTCGTGCTTGCTTGATTGATTTCATTCGTTTGTGTTGCAAATTGTGTTCGACTTAACCTTCTTGTTTTGGGTGTTTGAATTTTTGTTGAACCATCAAGATGGAATACAAACTGAAGGATTCGAAGAATCTAAGCAAAGAATTGTCAGATCCAAAGTATGAAGGAATCTACGGAACAATTTCCCAAACCTATCGTGAAATTATCCTCCCTTGTCTTGTATGTGGCCATCTATTGACCAATCCTCGTGCTCGAGACCTGGAAGAACATTTGGACTGCAATGAACATCGAAATTGCTCGTCAGTTGAGCCTGAGCTTGGTTTGTCTCGCAAACAGGTCTACAATCGAAACAAATTTCTCAAAAATTTTGATTTCTTATATTTTCATGAACCAAGTTTGTCTTTGATTTGCAAGTACTGTGATGAGTCTTTTAGTATTGGAACTGTGCAGAAACCTTTCAAAGCTCACCAATTGAGTACCATGCACAAGAAGAACGTTCAGAAGATTCAAGTCAATCCCGAACAGCTTGCACTTGATAGAAAAGTCCATCTGATGAACGAAGCAATAAAGAAAGCGATTGAAGCATATCCTGAGAAACAAATCGCTAAGCACATTGTCATCACCAATGAGGAAGAAGCAAGCAGAGGAGAATGCAATGTGAACGAATTGGTGTGCAAACCGTGTTTTCGACTTTTCGAACCAGAAGTGATCGAGAAGTACTCGAGTAATCTGTTGGATCACCTCGCCTCGAATATCCACGACAAAAATGTTGAGAAAGCACAGAAAAAAGTTCAACTTGTATTGTACTTCAACTTGTATTCAACTTCAATTGTATCACATTCATTAAACATCACTCTAAAGCACTAATTAAAATTGATGGTTTTGGCTAGAAATTAACACAAATTAGTTGTTGACTACTACATGTTCGTCTCAACAATCAATTACTTGATAAACAGATGACTTTATTTTATTTAAAAAAATACGAAGACAACAAACTCAAACGTTCTTCGTGGAGCACGACTACAAGCAAACTGAAACTCAATTCATTTGAACCAGGAACAGGACAAAAGATTCTGATTGAGGAGAGAAAATTAAAAGAAGTTGCGCGTGCGTTTAGGAAATTGGAGAAAGCAGATATTGTAATTACTACAGTTGTATTAATGCTTCAAAACAGAGAGTACAATTAATTATTAAGCTTATCCCACGAGTTTAAAGATTCAGAAAAACACCTTTTTATACATTTTAACAGTCGTTCTTAAAACAACAAACCACACATTTGGAAATTTAAAATACTGGAAACATAAAAAGTTTTTATATCTCATATTTCAATAAATTTTTATTAACAATAAATTTCCATAGTATTAAAAGCGACAAAATCTAAAACATTCCGAAACTGCTATGTCTGTTAGAAATAAGTTATGAGAGAAACTAAGTCGACTGTGAGAGTATTTATTTACACTCACAAGGGCAAACATATGGTGCTAAGATGTTGAGATGTAAATAATGCAGTTTTCCGGGAAGCTTTAAATTTAAAGCTTGAATACTCGTAATAGAATGCGAACTTCGTTATGCAAAAGGATTTCAAACTTTTTTGCAGTTCAAAACTAAATAATCAATTTTATTTATTTACCTATTGTTTGAAGGAAAGTATAAGTACTTAATTCTGATTTGATAAATAAATATGTTTGTTTGAGAATATTATTGCAATAGGATTTAAAAAACCATATCAATCAATTGATGCATAAATAGTAACAATGGGAAACTTTTGAAATTTAGGAATGACGAATTTCGCGTTTGGACGGTAACATATATTTAATGTCTATAATTTCTGTATTCTCTAATTGATGGAAAAAAGTTGCGTTACTGTATTTTAAAAACAAAATTGAAATATTAGGTGACAACTTATGTTATGATAATGGCGGCTTGCTTTAAAATAACTTTTTTGTCCTAATCTAGGTGGCGAAGTGATTTTTTGCATTATTTAGTGACTAATCAGACATAGTTCAAGTCTGAAAAGTTCAAAAAACCACATCGCCACCTAGATTAGGACAAAAAAGTTATTTAAAGCAAGCCGCCATTATCATAACATAAGTTGTCACCTAATACATCATTTTAACACAAATGTTAAAAATACAATTTTTGGCACATTTAGACGTATGTATTTTTAAATTGAACCTTTTGGAACCTTAAAACTTTTCTGAATTACTTTTTCAACAGTGAAACATTACTTCTGTAATACTGTTATGAGTGTTGCATTGCACTTCAACTGATAGGTCATGACATAACTAAACAGATCAAATCAGAGACAGTTTAAACATGTTTTGTACTAAATCAATGCTATAATGAAATTATAAAATAAATTTGATTAAACATGTTAAGAATTACCTTTGTTAAAACGTGAATTTCAAAGAAATTAATAAACTGACAGAAATTTATTTTATTAAATATTAATTCATTTATAATTGAAACATAAAAATTGTTTTTACAGGTTACTCGAATCATAACTAAA
The DNA here is from genome assembly GCA_023373905.1 of Rhizoglyphus robini. Taxonomy (NCBI): domain Eukaryota; kingdom Metazoa; phylum Arthropoda; class Arachnida; order Sarcoptiformes; family Acaridae; genus Rhizoglyphus; species Rhizoglyphus robini. The sequence goes on along the minus strand of JAKIJQ010000480.1, from coordinate 36,451 downwards.
GTTGTTTGACAAGAAAACATGATTTTAAATATTATCAAAGTGTTCAAGAGAGAACCTTTTATATGTCACATAGTTCAAAAATATGACACGTTTGTCTCGAGAAACAAGTCGAAGTTCATTATTTTGTTTTTAAATTTTTCTTAGTTGTGAGTATGAAATACCTGAATGAATGCTTTTAACCATACAAGTTAATTGTAAGACAATCTTTTTTTGTTAATTAAATTCACCCACAAAATCACTGAATTGATCAAATTAAATTCAACACAATTAAACTGGGGAAAGTCTAATTTTTATGTAAAAGTGGTGACAACGTGTATACAAAAATAGCTGATAGAACCAAATCACCTTTGATGTCTAGTTTTCGAATCCAAAGAAGAATAAAAATATGAAAGAAAATGAGCACAAACTTCCTTGATGAGTAGAGCACCGCTTTGCCGCGTTTTTCTTGGCCTCGCTTTCCACAAAACGTTCTGCGCATGTGCAGTGTCTGCAACAGCATCACCACTCACCATTCAGACTTGCACTGTGTGAACAGTGTCAAGGTCCTGACTCGAGGAGTAAATGTGAAAAGTTTCGTGTCATTTGTTTGTTCTGCGTTGGAAAATCATTCGTCTATCATTTGGATATATATTTTTGACTAAAGATATTTTTTACTTTCTTTAACTTTACAGACACTTTTTGTTTTTGTTTTGCGTTTATCTGTATTTTGATGTCATTAATTGTGAATCTCACTAAAATATTACCGACATTACCATCATATTTGTATTTGTGTCAGTTTTGTTGCTATAAAAGTATTGTTATCCATAACTTTCACCGTGAATCCACCAAATTCTTCAAGCGATCCTCTTCCTCACAAACTCTAGCATAATTATACTCCGTATTTAATAACAATCACGGGGCACCAGTTAAGAATCTCATTTCTTCTGGCACTTCAAATACTTCGCACCCAGCTGATAATTTTGTGCTAACATTAAACTCCCTCTCCATTATGGAATCCGATTTTCCAATTTATGAAGACGATCATAAGAAAGATGAATTTGTTGCACAGATCTGTCCACCAATACCAATTGATTGAAATTGAAATTTCGTTGTATTATTTGAATCAATTTCTAACCTAAATCATTAACTATTTTTTCTTTGTTATTTCCTAGGTGTTCGTAGATATCAATATCTCAGGTCTTTAATTTAATTTGATTCGAGTTTCAAAGTATAATCAAACTACAAGACCCAACCCTATTCCAAGAAAACGTTGATCCTCAAAAAACACAACATTGCTCAACTATAACAAAGGATTCAAGCCGATAGACAAATCAACGAAAATACATTTCTAAATCGAATGATTAATAAACTCAAGACTAAATAACAATGTGGAATTATCGTTTAATCTGTTTGGCAACTTCTCACAATTTAACAAATGTAATTTACTCGATCTCACTTTGATTGCATCGAAGAATTTTCCTAATATCTTTTCATGACTATCCAGGACGGTCGAATTGATCAAGTCTCTGTTTGACTGATTTGTTGATGCATAACTCCACGACCAATTTCGTGAATATGTGCGTGACAAAACTGAAGTGATTGTTCTGCTTCGTGTGAGCCAGTTAAACTATGTTTGCCAACTCAACGATGATGAATTGAACATTGACAAATAAAGTGATTGACTTTTGGTCTTAACATTCTATTGGTGATCGGTAAAGTGTTCACCTGCCTGTGAACTCGTCACAATCCTCGAGTCTGCATCTATTTGAAATGTTCCTAAGTATTCTCATGTTCTGGAATGCATCAAAATGGTTCATCAATCCAAGTTGGCTCATTTTTGCTTATTTGAAGTAGGACAACAATTCGTCATATTTTTCGTTCTTTGTTCATTCATCCTAACAAGTCAACAATACAACTGTCACAATCCACAAACGACCAGAATCATAATTGCAACTTGGTCGGTACTGTGCAATCGATTAGTATATGCAAGAAAATTCGAGTCCAAAGATTACCAACAAATGAAATGAAGGCAGAAAACGATGCTCTTGTTTGGATTTTGTTGGAGCAAAGAAAATCCAAAGAAATAAATGAATTAAACCCAGCATAGCACACGAGTGCAAAGTGCACCAACTGGAACAACTGCGTGAGACAAATTTGACATTAACTTAATTATTAATAACCAGTTTTAGGTCTTTATTGGACAAACGACAATTTCATCACTTGAAATCAATGTTACAAAAATAATAGATATATAAAAATAATTTCAATCAATCAGTATTATCAGTGGTAGTAGTATCAATAATAGTGCTCGATTTAGTATCATTCAAATCATTCAAAATATTTCGATTCACAGACCTGGAAGGACCTCTTCTGTTAAGGTATGACTTGCGCTGAAGTGGTTTCAGTCGCTTTGGCTTCTTCCCTTTTGGTTTGGTGAGGTAAAACTGTTGGTTGTGTTTAGATCTCTGAAATTAATTTAAAATTATTTTTAGTCAAATGCACAATTCTGGAAATGGCCGTAAACTCTAACCTTGGAGGGAGATCCTGACGGAGCAAGATTGTCGTCGTAGAGAGCAATTTGGCTCGAATGTTCAAGGTTACTGAAATGTGTATCGTATGAGTAACGTTTTCGCAAGCGAGAAAAAAATCTTTCTATCTTCATTGAGGTGACAGACGCGTAAGAGTAGACCTTGTCCTTCTTACAAACTTGAAGTAATTCTTTCAAACCGGTATTATTTGCCAATACTTCCCTAAGCTTCTTCAGTGCAAGATGACCAGGACCCTTTGGGTCAGTTTCAATCGAAGCCACACAAACAAGAAGCTGTTCAGCTTTGTTCATAATTTCCATCGACTTGTCAACTGGTTGATCATCTTCCTCTAACATACAGATGTATACGAGCAGGAGAGAGAAATTCTTGTAGATTTGGGCGAAATTTGTTCGGATTAAATCACCCTTTTCATTAATCAAATTCTTAAGTTCATTAATATAAGACTTTTCGCTTGTACTACGAGAATTCAAATTTAAAGCAAATTTAAATGAACGTGGATTATAGTGGTGATAGAAGCAGCCCGTTTTCAACCATGTGCCGAATCGACTCAAAACTGGATGAGGAGGAAGTGGTGCTGGTTCGTTACTATCGTCGTGCTCATCGATTTCATCAGTGTTTGACACTTCGTTGATTTCGAATATTTCATCCAGATCAGGATCCAGTGTCAATTGATCGCGAAGTGCATACTCAAGTGCGGCATCGTTGTCAAAGAGCAGGTCATCAAACTCCTCAGCAAATGGATTCAGCAGAAACTCAGCAGGGAAAGTATTACTGTTATTGACATCAATTGGAATCACTTCCTCTGCAGAGACATCACTTTCATTTGAACAAACGCGAAAGTCCTGTTTGCGTTTGTACGAGTTGCACATGACACGTTTCATCAAACCGATGAATCGATCGCAATATGGAAATTGCTTTCGAATCACTTCGCAAACAAGATGAAGTGCATGTGTCAAACAGGTGACCTGAATCAACGAAGGCATTTGAATTCGCAAAATACGTCCGACCTTCTTCATTGTTCTTGCTGAGTCTGTTACTAAAAGTTTGAATAGCTCAACTCGAATGTTGCCGTCTGAGAATAGTTTCTTCAAACCTTTTTGCACCATCTCGACAATTTGTTCAGCATTTGGAGTTGTTTCGCGTACTTCTGTGATGTACGGGTGGCCAATGTGATCGCTATCCAAACTGCCAAAGTAAATGCACGTCATAGAGTTATCATCATTTGTTTTCGACTCATCGATCATAATCCACAGATCACGGTCCTTGAGTGAGCGATTCTTAGCGTCGTAATCCTCTAAAATGTGCAAAATGAAACATGAACAAACAGAATTATCGAAACAGACAATTTGCCATCGATTGCCCTAGGAAGATGTCGCCAAAGTGTATCATCAGATAATGGACGCTTGATTTCATGAATTACCGAACGTCGAAGGTAAGTTCGCACACTTCTCATTCCTGCCTTGGGAATTGATCGAATTGTTTTGAGGGCAGTACTTCGCTCATTGAATGTGGTCAATCGATTTGCATATTTCCTCTCTGGTGTTGGAAGTGGTCGGCGTTTTCCATTGACAAGAAATTCTCTTCTTTGTTTTGCACTGGATGGACTCAATGCTGCAATCTCTTGTTCAAGTTGAACTTTTTTCTGTGCTTTCTCAACATTTTTGTCGTGGATATTCGAGGCGAGGTGATCCAACAGATTACTCGAGTACTTCTCGATCACTTCTGGTTCGAAAAGTCGAAAACACGGTTTGCACACCAATTCGTTCACATTGCATTCTCCTCTGCTTGCTTCTTCCTCATTGGTGATGACAATGTGCTTAGCGATTTGTTTCTCAGGATATGCTTCAATCGCTTTCTTTATTGCTTCGTTCATCAGATGGACTTTTCTATCAAGTGCAAGCTGTTCGGGATTGACTTGAATCTTCTGAACGTTCTTCTTGTGCATGGTACTCAATTGGTGAGCTTTGAAAGGTTTCTGCACAGTTCCAATACTAAAAGACTCATCACAGTACTTGCAAATCAAAGACAAACTTGGTTCATGAAAATATAAGAAATCAAAATTTTTGAGAAATTTGTTTCGATTGTAGACCTGTTTGCGAGACAAACCAAGCTCAGGCTCAACTGACGAGCAATTTCGATGTTCATTGCAGTCCAAATGTTCTTCCAGGTCTCGAGCACGAGGATTGGTCAATAGATGGCCACATACAAGACAAGGGGAGGATAATTTCACGATAGGTTTGGGAAATTGTTCCGTAGATTCCTTCATACTTTGGATCTGACAATTCTTTGCTTAGATTCTTCGAATCCTTCAGTTTGTATTCCATCTTGATGGTTCAACAAAAATTCAAACACCCAAAACAAGAAGGTTAAGTCGAACACAATTTGCAACACAAACGAATGAAATCAATCAAGCAAGCACGAGGAAGAGTTTTGGCGCACCAAACAACAGCAAAGTGACTGTGATTTTCAACCGACTTAAACAGCTGATTGTTTTTCCCTCCATTTTACCCGCAGTTCAAATAAATACCCTCCAGAATAGGCATTACAATTTAATGTTACAAATCTTGAGTTAACCGTTGTTTATTTATAGTGCCAATTCTATTGATAATAGTTAGCATCATTCCCAAGTCAACAGGACAAAGTTCAACCAAACTCTCGTCATAATAAAGATCACATTTGGAACATGTATCACTGCGACATTGAATGTGTGGACTTGCAAAGTCTATTCAGCATAGACAAATGTGTTATTGTGTGTTCAAAATATTGATTTGATTACTTTTCATTAACAATTTTGTGAGTTTTTAATTCGTTGCCCACATCGACCACACAGTTCGAGATATTCACATTGTCACACGAATCAATGAAACGAGATCAATGTAAGCTGCGTTGAGTTGTGTCACTATGTTAATTCGAATATGATCATTGATTTGAATTTGATTCAATAATCACAATAGGTCCAGTAAGGCGAGTCAATAAGTCACACTCTCTACTCTGATATACCTTGAGACTCAAGTTGAGTATATTGGAAATGGCACGACAGTGAAATAAAAACAAAGATTGAAACGTCCTTTACAGTGTTAAAACCAAGGTAACAGGTAATAAGCAAATCCAAACCTTTGGTTTGCTGTTCCAATAATGAGGGTAATGATAGATCGAACCAAACCAATTGCCTTTTAAAGCGACAACTCGTTCGCCAACGAACTCGAACTCAATGTCACTAATTTTGTGACAGTCAGTTATGGAAATTTGATAAAAATATTCGGTCGTTAAGTACTTACGTAAGCCAGAATGAATTAATCAGGAATGTAAATAATATAAGACAAATATGATAATGGTAATACTGATTTTATTATCTATAATATAAAAGACTAGAGTCGAAACATAATTGAGTATGCACATGTGCACGTGTGAATTAATTACAATGTATCAAACAATCTATTTAACTTCTCGATTTAATATTAAACATGTCGGTTTCGACTAGGGTGCTTCCACCATTGACTTTGAAGGTTTGTTCTTGAAGGTAGCATTCCCTTGTAAGTAACACCAACTTTTATGATGCTCATTTCGTTGGTTGAGACCATGAAGGAGGGTACCATGAACCATGTAGGTTCGTCTTGTTGTGTTCAATATGGTTGCCAGAGATTGTCTCGATGTCCGAATTGACACTCTGCCATTCTAAATGACCTTTTCAAAAGCATAACTCTTTAGTCATTTGCTCTTGTTCAGACCATATTTCTTCGACATAATGAAGTGGACAATAACGTTGTGCCGTTTCTTATAGCATTCGTCCACATTAGCCAGGTAATCCACAGACATTCACTGATGGCAGTGATGACATAAATTCTTGTAAAAAGATTGAAGTTTGCCTAGCATACCCTCTTGTGGCAATATATTACCCTTCTCTAGCCAGTAGGATGCCTGTTTGATGTCAATAAGATTCTCTTTATCCACAATCAATAAGATAAACACTAAAATAAACGGAAAGTCTGTGGACTCTGCGAAGAGAATATATTGGCAGAAAAGCTGATGTTATGAAAGGTTTTCGACAGTGAAGCTGCACACTGATGCAATAGATAAAAGATAAAAGGACAATTTTAAATATTAAATAATTTAGAATAAATTTGCAAGAGACAACAACAAACACTTTTACAGCAGTTCACACAGTGCAATTCTGAATGGTGAGTGGTGATGCTGTTGCAGACACTGCACATGCGCAGAGCGTTTTGTGGAAAGCGAGGCCAAGAAAAACGCGGCAAAGCGGTGCTCTATCGATGAGTTGACAGTCGAAGGTGGAAGGACATTTCCATCGATGTCGTCGACATTTTCATCTGTACGAATTTCATTTTCACCTAAATCGTTCGCAGACTGTTCAACTGTAACATTATCACCAACTTCTGATGCGTCCAAATGGTGTGACTGTTGGTTGTTTGCAGTGACACCTTCGAGTATGGTACGAATACGATTAGGCAAGTCACTCAAATCGCGTCGATCGTCCCCCTGTGCCATCAGATTGTTGATTTGATCGAGAGCAGACTGAGCACACTTCAATTTGTTGACCTCTTCCTTCAACGAACTAAATCGTCGGTCGATTAGTGACTCAACATCACGCTTCAGGTCTGTCTGGTTCGAGTCAATTAGACTTTCGAGTCGATTCACAGTTACAACGAACTCGTTTTCATTTGACATTGTGAGGCGAGATGAGACAAATCACGAGTGGAACAAACAGAAAGAAAGGAGACACTTCGTGTGTTTGGTGGAACATAAATGAAAGAGAGCACCGCTCGGTCTGGCAGCGTGCATAACTAAATAGCTGCCTTTGTGGCAATAGGTTTGGCTATTTTGACTGCTTTAAACATTTTACAGCTGTGTTCAGCCTGTGTTGTACTTTCGGCGTGTTTGTTTAGTTGGCTGTTTCTTCTCCTTTTGTTTGTCTCTCAAAACTCGAAATATCTTGTCCCGCAAATGGACTCAAATGTGAACCAAGATGGTGGTAGCGATTTGTCTCAACTATTTCTGGTTGCCACAGCTGGAATTGGCGTGCCCGTACAGCGAATGAGACGACTCAAGAAGGCGATCGACGAGTTGCCCAACGAGTGTTTGGTGATTGTTCTCAAGAAGCTAACCTGGCGACAGTTGATTCACCTGAGACTGGTGTGCAAACGATGGCGAGCTGTGGTCCACTCGATGGGCAAACTGGAGAAGTCGTTGATGTTGACTTTGCGTCGGGATGTTGGTGCTGCTTTTAGAAAATTGAAGAATCGATTCTTTGTGGGATTTAACGCGCACAACTTTGTGGTATTGAAGGAACAACAGTTTTCGAGTGATCGTCTCAAGTATCTCAAGACACTGCTTGTGGAATTGTTTCCTTCGGTGGAGCAACTTTTCATCATTTTTGATTTGTCCAAATTTCCCTTTGACGATATTCTCACATTGTGGCCAGCACAACAGATCACCGCTTTATCACTTGAATTCGGTTGTAATTCTACTGAATGGCCTTCACTTGCCGCTCACCTCAATTTGTTCACTTCTTTGAAGCAACTTGGTTTTTGTGGTCATTTCTCCCAAATACATCCAATGATAACACCAACTTTAGCTCGTCTAGAGCAGATCGCATGGAATGTACGTCGCGGTGAAAAGTTGTCCAACCACGAAGATTTCAACCAATTGGCTCAAAACCTGGGGACTAACTGCACTCGACTCTTGTTCAAATGCCATGATTTTGTCATTAACGATGTTCGTCAATTGCACATTATTATTAATCCTCAAGTATTTGCTCAACTTACACATCTTAATTTGAAAATGTTTGATAAATCTTGTGTTGACCAAGTTGTGCGTCAGATTTGCGAAGAATCCACTTGTTTGCAAGTGTTGTGCATTATATGTACTCATTTTTGCGCATCCGTAAGTAGCTGCAATTTGGAATTATTTTTATATTAATATTTCTTTATCTAAAACAGACCAAGTTGACCACTCCCACAATGGTCGGGCTCAGCCAACTGGTCCATTTGATCAAACTTGAACTTTTCAACATCCAACTCGATTTTGCCTCGCTGGAAGAAGCTGCACGTGCTGGTCGTTTGGTTGCACTCTCAACTGTACAGCAGTGCACACTTGTCATTGACAATTTTGGCTGGTCAGCTGAGTCTCGTGGACCTTTAATGGTGAACGGCGATAGATTCACTCGTGTATTGTCTGCTTACTTGCCCAACATTGTCTCACTGCATGTTGGCTTGGAGGATAATGTTAGACAGTTGGCCGATCTCGAACTGTACTGGAATCGTTTTCCCAAATTGAGTGAGCGCAAATTTTCGAAGTCATACTTTTTATATTGGTTGGAGTACTGATAAGGTGATTGATCACTTTTTACATTTGCGGATTTACTAATATGTATGCTGTATTTGACAGATTATTCTTCAATTTAAAGATTATCAAACGTTAACCAACATATTTTGTATTCCTTTATTAATCCATATGTACTTTTCTCATTGGAATTTTGTGAATCTGTGGCACTGTGCTAACACTTATGATAATAAAAACATTAAGTACTTTTTTTGCAAACATTGATGTAAATGTTGAATGACTGTCATTGGCGGGAAGAATTAAGTCAAAGAATTTGGAATGTTAAAGTGCTCTCACATTTAATTTGAATTCAATTTGGGTATAATGTTATTTGCATTATTATTTGCCGCAAAAATAGCAACATGTAACATGTGACTGTTGTGATTCAGCTCGAGATCACGTCTGTGAGGTGGTCGTTATCGCGATGATTGACTCATCTCCTCGATATGATCTAGGCGCCTCTCTGCTGACAGTCATACACACACCGGTTAGCTTAGTCATTGCTTGCTTCATAAAGCCATACGAAACACACGTTGTAGTCAGCTTTCGTGGTCACAAGCTATAGCTCTGTTTTGTGTATTTGGCTGTGAACTTTTGTGAAGTGCTTTACTTTTCTGCTTTCGCTGAAATCTTCCTTGAACGCCAAAATCTGAAATCGAAATGGATTCCCTCAATTCATTGTTGGCTCAAGTTCAATTGGATCCCTCCCCCGGTGGACCAATAACCCGCTTTCCCAACGAACTTGTGCACACCTTTCTGGTCAAGTTGGAAGCTCGAATTGATTCGCCTCCGATTGGTCTGTCCTCGTTGGAAAGCTGTCATCGAGTAGATTGCACAGTCGAAGAAATCGTTGATTCTGTTGTGTGGTGCTTTTAATTCTTTTGACTTTAAGGATGTGAGTAATGTATTTGAAATTACTAAACGATTCTTTGGACAAATTGACCTGAAACGCCACTTTGTGCTAATCCAACTCAAAACTATAGCACTTTTTCAGGCGAATACTCGTAATTTTGCATCATTCCTGGTGGCCCTATTTCCCTCTGTTGAACAACTCGTGATCCAGTCTTCCAATTTATATTGCTTTGACTCTGTACTCATGTTGTGGCCAGTACAGATCCGCACTCTATCGTTGACTTTTCAGTACAATGATTACGATTGCGATGTTACTCCTTTTGCCAAATGGATCAATTCGCTGACATCACTCAAACGACTCGATCTCAATGGTGGCTTTCTGCTTCTTTTGAAATATATTTCACCGAAAATTTATGCCAATCTTGAACACTTTTCTCATCACCCAATTGGCGAAGGTCCTAGTAGATCTGTAAGACAAAAAGTTCTTGGCCAACTTGGATCGAACTGCACTCGACTCTCACTTTCGGGTTCGGCTCATGAAGCTCATGGAACCAATGTACCGAACTGGCTCAAGGCTGATTCGATTCGCAATCTCACTCATCTCGATTTGCCATTTTTCGCTAATTATTATCAGTTGTGGGAAGTGGTGTGTGACAGGTTTACTTCATTGCAAACTTTGTACATTCGAAAAACTTTTGATGTTTCCGTAAGTATTTACCATTTAATTTTGTTGTTGTAAAATCTTTTGAACTCATCATTTACAGGCCTTGCTTTCATCTGGACTGCTCAATATTGTCAGTCGACTGCCAAACTTGACTGAGTTGCAACTGTTCCGTTTGAATATAGAGGACGAATTGGAGTCTGAACCTAAGTTTGCGCCACTTGTCAATGTGCGAACATTTGCTGTTTACTTAAATCGGGATTGCTTCCCGCAATTGTCAACATTCTTGGCCGACCGTGAACGGTTTACTCAATTTCTTGTCAACAACTTGTTGTTGCCCAACATTCAGCAGTTGACCATTGAGGAGCTTTGATGGTGGAGCGCAAAATTGCACTATGGTTTGTCTGCGATGTTTAACTTTTTTTCTACTTTATATGCTAATGTTGAGTCTTGTCACTAATGATATAATGATTACTATAACAACTAACAATTGTAAATTGTAATGTCGTTTGTGAACTTTATTCTAATAAATCGGCTGTATTTATGCATTTATCTCTTCACATCCTTTTGTTCTACTTTTTTGTGTTGTGTTGTTGATTTCATTTTTGTATCTCCTGAGAAACACCAAACTAGCTCGATATGGATCTGATCACTCGGTTAATTGGCAATTCGTTAAAATTTTCAACTATAGAAAATTGTACTGTTCTCAGATTCTCCACACAAAAAGTGAATGATGCAAATACTAAAGATTCGCTAAAAATAAAACTTTACTTTGAAAAAAGAATGAATACTTGTCGAAAAAAATATAACTTTTTTTGTTAATACAAAATTTTATTTAATTAATTAGTCAATGCAATAAGTTGTTCAAAAGTAATTTTGATTCAAAATATAATAAAATAATTATGAAAATGCCAATCGTTAAGCAAAGTTACTGAAAAAATATTTTTAGCGAATTCATAAGGTCTCGCGCATGTGCAAAAAGTTGGAAACGTCTGTTGGCTTGATTTAGGCGCATAATTTGAAAATTCCTCATAAAATTAATTGAATTCGTGCCATTTTCGACAAAGTCGATTAGTTGCATTTGGAAGACTCCATCGAATTACTTGATTGAGATTCGGTTTATCCAGCCAAATGGAGGTTCTTGATCTAGGACCTGAGTCCACAATTCTTTGGCAGTTTTGATAGTAATTGAGAAAAGGGTTCCAAAGTCTTGAAATGGCACAACATCTGTAACTCATAAATTGCCACTAGAAAAGTGTTATTAAACTTCACATACAACATTAATTACATTAACATTAATACATTTGATGATCCAAAATTACCAAAAAGATTACAAATAGATAGAGAAATGTGAATCGAAACAGTCAAAAGGCAGAAGAGGAAAACATCTAAAACAGCACCAAAACACGAGCGAGAGAGAAATATAGTCAGCTGAAAAAAGTACACAACCAGACGCACACAAAACTATTTCTACTCATTGTTTCGCAAATGTATTTAGCCATATAACAACAACAAATAATCAAAGTCATGTTCAGAACAGAAAAGATTTATTCATCAATACACAAATAGATCAGCAATGGACAAATAGTTTTGTGGCTCAATGACTGGTCCTTATTGCAATTTACTTTAGTTCATCAAACTCGCAAACGGATTGTCAAAACTAAAATCATGAAAACGCAAATTCACAAATAAACCAACATGTGCTTCAAGTAAATTTTCAGGCTCATCTTCATAAAAAACACTTTTGATCACCAATTTTTCGATATTGGGAAAAATTACCGATATAAATCGACTAAAGTTGTGGGCATCAAACTCTAATGGCAAATCACCATTCCATCCGGAGCCAAAAATAAAATCCACCAAAGAAAAGCTTCGAATGTTGTAAAGTGGAGTCAGATTATTATTAGAGACATCAAGAGCGGCCAAGTCAATGCGAATGTAATCGATTCGTAACTCAGTCAAATTAGTCAATTGAGCCAACGGTTTGATCATCTCGGTGAGCTATAAGAATGGCTAATTAATGATAGAAATACAAACACAAACACTTACTTTGCAATAGGAGTAAATTTGTAACATTTGCAACGATGAAAAATGTTCACAAATAGATTGAAAAACTACAAATTGACATGTAATTAATCTTAAACGTGTGAGAGTAGAAGCAAATCGTGCCTCAATTCGAGACCATTCAGTAGTCATCCTTTCAATTTCAAAATGATCAACATTGATTCCTAAACTATAAAATGTTGTTACAGAGAGATGTTCAAGTCGAGCAAATGTTGGTGCCAGTTGTTCAACAAAATATGGCCAATTCAGAATTGCAAAATCAAATCGCTTTAGATTGGTCAATTGGTTAATTTGAGCACACAAATTGTCGTCACTTTCCGAGGAGATGTCATACAAAGACAAAGTGTTCAAGGTTGGTGACCATTGGCGGAGCATTGAGTTGAATTCAGTGAGGGAATAGGAAAATTTCGCAGAGACGATAAATTGCTCAATGCGGGGAAATAATTTCGCCAAAAGAGTGCACATTTCGCCAGACAAGTAAATATCATATTTGTCTTTTGTCAGTTGAATGAAGACAAAATCCTTGTTCAATGTGAGATGACCATTGAATCGATTCGTCAATTCAGAAAGATAAATTTTGTCCAAATTCTCCAGGATCATCAAACGCTTCTTGTCACGACAAATGTCCTCAATGACGGCTTTCCACTTTCTGGACACCGATCTGAGTCGAATCAAGTGATGTGCTTGTACTTTGCACAAAATGGCACCCAACATTTCGTTGGGTAGTTTGTTGATGCGTCCTCGTCCACCAAAGTCGAGTTGAGTAAAGGCTTCCACGAGAAAGTGAATTGGCCTGCCAACACATGAACCCATTTTGTTTTGTTGCTGTTTGGTCTGAAACAAACTGGTTACATAGCTGAACATAACATAACATCATAACATTGTAGGTACTACTTACGAACAGTTTCGAGTGAAACTCAAAAGTTAGGCCGAGAAAAGGCAAAAGAGCCGAGGACTGAACAGAATTCAAACAAGTTTGATGCAAAACTACCAAAAATAAAACAAAACCCACGAGCGAGCGAGTTCAAGAAAGAAGACAAATTCTAGCAAAACAAACAAAACAGCTCAAAGCAACTAGTGCACATGCGTAGCAAACTATTTCTTCTTGCCACTTCACGCAAATATAATAAATTTTTCTCAAATAATTTGTTGGAAACCTAAAATTGTTATGAGCTTTTTTTTAATATCAAAACATCGATTGAATTGGGATTTTTGGCTCGATCAATCGGTCGGATCGAATCACACAAATCTCATTTGATGTAAATCTGCCAAAAAAAGAATCAAAGTCAGATTGGGAAAAGAAATTTATTCATCAATATATTACAAAGATCAGAACTGGATTTGATTTGATACATTAGTGAAATATTGGAGATGTTCATGTCCTTTTGATATTACCTTACTTCATCGAACGCATAATCAAACAGTCGAAATCCAAATTGAATGAATGCAAATTAGGAAAAAAGATTCAAATGAGAATCGAAAAATTTATCTCTATTTCCATGGCAACTTTTGATGCTCAATTGCTCCACATTTGGAAAAATTGTCAATAGAATTCGATACAAGTTGGGAATATCAGCATTTAGTGATGCAAACTCATGCTCGCGTGAACCAGTGAAAAATCTTATGTCTTCCAAATAAAAGATTCGAATGTTGTTAAGTGGTCTCATATTATCGACATCAATAGTGGACAAGTCAATTTGGGTGCCAGCGATTCTCACTTCGGTCAAATGAACCAATCGAGCCAAGTGTCGAATAATGTCTGCGGTGAGCTATAAATGAACAATTAACACATTAAATTCACTCATAGTAATACACTGTTAATAATCCGTTGAGGTTATAACCTCTCTGTAAGGTTATAACCTAAAAAATTTAAAATGTAAGATTATAATCTTATGGTTAGGATTATAACCTCAAATTATTATTTAGTGTAAGTTTAAAAGCTTATATTGTAGGATTATAATCTTTCTGTAAGGTAATAAACTGTATTACTAAAAACTTGCAATGTCAGAAATGTATGCACACGTGTATTTGCATGCATGTTAGATTGTCATATATAGAATATTCTTTACTTATTAGGATTAACTAATTAGGATTAAGAACATGTGCTTTAATTGATGGAAATTGATGGAAATTTTAATTATAATTAAAAATGAAATTACACAAATAAGTTTAATTCTAAATAATACCAGAAATCAAAATTTTATGACTATCCATTGTAGAAATGAAATCATTCACATGATATAGATCATTATATCTTATATACTTCAATTTTGCCTTCTCTTCAAGTATTGTAAGGCTAAATAGACATTCTGATGATTTCTGGTAAACGAGCCCACCAACAATGATCTCTTTAGTAGATTCGATAGTCCAAAAGCTAGTGATTTCGATCCACGAATTTGAAGTACCAATCTTTCTGAGGACATCTTTTTCGAGACGACAAGGCGTAGGTTGGTGCATGTACTTGGCAGTCGGTGGCAATAGGTCAAACATTTCAGGATTGGCAACAAGTTTCCATCGAAAATCAAACTTACAGTCTGAATACTCATTTGCTTTAAAAGTGACAGCTTGATGACATTGGTGCCGCATTGCCAAAGATAAAGGAGGATTTATCATATTGTGAATGACTCTTGCCCAGTGTTTGAAGAATTGATGCTTCCGTTCAAATGGTAAAGAAGAAAAGTAAATGAGTGGACCAAATTTTCGAATAAGTTGAGGGTAGTGACTTATGTGGTGCATCTTGGGAGTGATGCTTTCAGATGGATCAATCTCTTTCACAAGTCGAAACATTATTTCGATGCTCTTAGTTAATGTTTCAAGGTCGTCTTCGGTTATTGAAGTTTTAAAACTAATGATGAAAATGTCTTTCAATGCAAGATAAAGACAGAATGCTCTTGAGATAAAAATATATTTCGCTGGAACTCCTGCAGCCAAAGGTAAATCCTCCAAAAGAATCTGCTCGAGTCTAATGAACATTTCAGCTCGTTGAATCATGTCTCCTTCGAAAGCAAATCCACCAGTAGTTGAATGAATAGCAAATTTGGCATCATAAAATCGTTTTCCGTTAATAAGTTTCACCATTTTTTCTTTGTTTCGTAAAAATTTATCATTAAGAGTTATCAAAATTAAACTACCCAGTTTAGGCAAAGCACCCTCTAATTCATCATGACATATATCAAAGGGACAAATTCCCCATGGATCGACTGAACGAGTTTCACTTTTTGAAGCAAATTTGAATGTTCTTGTAAGGCCAAATTCCTGTCTCTTTTCATTTTCCTTTGGGAGATAAATTCCATCAGCTTGATCCACAAGTTTCCAATATTCATTTATATCCTTCTCAGTTCCAAACAAAGGCTTATCGAGAATTCCATGTTGGATTTCATCATGATTCGCCCCACAAACACGACAACGATATCCAACGCCAAAAGTATCAGGATAGCCTGTAAATTGATAAGCACTTTTGGAGTCACCAACGAAGGATGATAATACACATGGGAAATTCATAACAGTTCCATTGGTAAGTGGTTTATCAATTCCGTTGGTAACCAAATCATTTAGATCTTGATTCAATCGTTCAAGGATTTCGCTGAGTTTTTCCGCGTCAATATTTTTATGATTGACAATTAGAAGCAAGAATAAATCACCACGTTTCAAGCGATCCTTAAATGGGATATTGGTTATAGAACAATACACAACCAGATAATTTTGATTGTACTTAGAATGACCAATTGGATTCACAATTGAGAACTCGTCCGAATAAATAAGAAAGCGGGCTTTTCCTACAATTTGAAGCCATCTCTTATATTCACATGTCAATTCGGTTGAATATTCGAGCATCTCATCTGGGTATTTCAATGTTTGCTCTCGAAGAATTTCATCACAGATAGATTTATTAAGAGCGAGATCTGCCACTTGTTTGATGGAAATATATTGATAAGTAGTACCATCATTCAAAGAAACGGGCACAGGTTCAATGAGACCACCAAGTGACTTTAAGTACGCCTTTTGAAGATTGAGCCTTTCAGTAAATCTTTCAATTTCTTTCACGAGTAGATTAGAATTCACGCCTAATTCGTCAGAGAATAAATTTAAGGCAATTGCAACAAGTCCGGACACATCTGAATAAACATCAGCAGGAATTGCGTTGCAAAATCGCTTCAAGATGATCTGGTCGAACATAAAGTATGCTTTTTGTTGGCAACTTTTTGGAAAATTTCTGTTAATGTTTTTCAAGAAATTTGAATTAGTTCCTTCTTTGATGTCGACTAATAAGTCAATATCGAACATATCAGCAGGATCAAAATCGATGTCAACGTCAATTGTGTTCAATACATCACATATTTCATCAATTTCGCAGTTGGGGGAAACATTGATTTCATCAGTCGCCAAATAAATATTAGGTTCCTCTTCATTTAGATGTTCGTGTTGCTCTTCCTCGAAGTGTCCTTGATTCTCACGTCGCTCCACCACAACTTCAGCCACTCGAATCTGTTGTTCTGGACTGTAATTTATAAAAATGTGTAATTAGTTTAAGATTTATTAGAATTCATGAAACGATTCAAAACTTACGTTGATTTGCTAAGATTATTATATATTTCGGTATGCTTAGTACGAACATGTGTTCGAAAAGATGATTGTTTCCGAAATTTCATATCACAATCCCGCACAGGACACAGTACACTATCGTTTGAAATAATTTTTGTTCTTCGCTCAACACATTCAATTTTTTTAACATTCTTGAATGGCTCTTCAAAAGGTGAATTTTCGAAAATGTTTTGCTTGCTCATAATAGGATAATCATTTAAACACAAAATATAAACAAACAAACAGAAACGACCGTGCTTCGAAATGATTTTAAATCGGGAAATACATAAACAAAAATCAGTGGCGCATATTAATGGAAATCATCGCCCTTTCAAATTAACTTAATCAACTCATGCACATAAGAGACGTATTATATGTTGAGTTAAAAGCAGGGCTGTGCTGCCCCAAGACCAATTTTCTAAACACGCTGCTATATTGCCATGTGCAAAGTGCCATGTGAAGCAACCAGTGAAGTAGTGGTAGAAGTGAAACAGCCACAGCTGTGAGTGAACGCTTTTGGCATTGCCGCTAGTTTGCACTCTCACCTTACACCTCTTTCGACACACCGTGCACTTCACACCAATCGAGCGTGTTCATCATTTTCTTCCTTCCTGCCGCGTTTGTTTTTGTGTGTTATTCAACTAAATTCATAACGCCAATTCACTTCACCTTTTGGTTGTCTCTGAGATAATTGAATTATCTATTTAATTGTGTGATAATTTACATCGAGTGTTTACATGTGTGTTAAATTTTCTATTGTTTGTATTGATTATTTTTATTAATATATATTTAATTCTAGTGAACTAGCGATGTCGGATAACGAATCATTGTCTGGAAATGAAGAGGTGCCACCAAAGAAGTGGTATTCTGCAAACTTAGGACACGAGTTCCTTGACGAATATGGCGAATTTGATTTGAAGGCGTTCAAATTTCCACCTCTTACCTCGGCTTTGTCTACCTTCAACTTATCTGGCGTGCCTGATGAATATCTGAAGGGTGTAGATGTTAAGTCTACTTTGCGTTCATATGCCAATGACATTGGTAATTCTATTAAAGACGCTTTTCACGTGACTATTCCAAATCATGTCTTATGGGATATTTCTAAGCACTTTGTGGATCTGTATCCTAATGCTACGGCTAATTTTGATCGGATGCTGAAGGACAGAAAAGGTTTCAAGATTGAGGATATTGACAAACCGAACAAAGGCAAGCCAGAAAAACGATTCAAACACATTGGTGTAAGTATTTTAAGTTTATTTTGTTTGCTTTTTTCTTATGAATTCTACTTATTTTTTAGGATTGCCTCTACAAGTGTTTGGAATTGTGGAAGGTTGCCCACAAAGCAGCAAAAAATCGCGATGATTCTATTCCAGCTGAAGAGTTGATTCGCCCTGGTAAAGCCCATGCTTCTCTCGTCGAAGGTCTCAAAAATCGCAGGGATATCAGGAAGAACGAACGCGACAGTCGAACATCAGGGAAGGCTTCATTGCGAGAGCGGTTTGCTAAACTCGAAGCTGACCATGCAACTTTGAAGCATCAGAATGAAAGTTTATTGGTGGAGAATGATAATTTGAAACAATCAAATGCAACTTTGGTGGAACAGAAAAAGGCTTTGGAGAATCGAATTGAGGAGAGCGACAAGGCCCAACTTGAACACGATTCAACCAAACAAGAACTCGACGAACTGAAAATTCGATTTGGGCACGAACTGGACTATGAACCACACCGTTTGCAACTCAAGGATAAAGAAGGGAAGAAGGTGCAAGGCAAAGAAGTTGAAATCAACGTTGGCACAAAGCGTCTTCTCACTGAACGAAATGCCTCAGGCCGTCGGGGACGGAAGGCTGGTAAAAAGAAATGAGTATTCATTTATTTTTATTTTTTCTGTTAATTGATTTTCCCAATAAATGTACATTTACTATTTCCAATATATCAGTGTATGCAGTATATGACCGTGAAACCGTGGGGTATGGTGTAAAAAGGTTATAATCTTACTACATAGATTTATGAGAATATATCCTCACAATTTCGTATTGTGAGTATATAACCTCAATGTAAGGTTGTAATCTTACATTGAGGTTATAACCAAAATAAACGAGGTTTGTGCGGTTATAACCTTAAGATAATGTTAAGGGTGTACAAACACTTACCCTGAAACCAGAGTTGTCAATTCGTAGCATTTTCAATGATGTAAAATGTTTGCAAATGAAAGTAAATACTTGAGCATCACCAATACATAAGCCAAAACGCACGAGGCTCGAAACAAATCGTGGATTACGATGACGCACTTTGGTTAAATCATCAATGGTAATACGAGGGTGAGAGAATCCCAAACTAGTAAATCCAGTTCCAAAATATGACACCATTTCGGTTATATTCAGATGACTCGATCCTGAAAAATGTTCAATTCGAGCCAATGTTGGAACTAGTTGTTTGGCTATTTCAGCTGAAAATTGGTTCATAGTGAATTTCTTTAGATTGGCCAATTTGTTGATTTGAACATAGACGTCGGTACATCCAAATTTAGGTAATCCACACAAAGACAAGGTTGTTAAGCTTGATGACCACTGTTGGAGCATTGAGATGAATTCGGTAGATGAAAACGAAAAATAATAAATGATATACAACTGTTCGATTCGGGGAAATAGTTTCGCTAGAAGAGTGCAAAGTTGACTAGACACGTGAATTGTAAATAAAAGTTGATTGTATTGCGCTTTAATGAACATAAAATCCTCGTTCAACTTGAAATGGCCATTGAATTTATTTGATAAATATGAAAGATGTAGCATGTCAAATTTATATCCGATCATTAAACACTTTTTCCACGAAAAATATCTTCAATCACGAACTTCCACCGCTTGTTCACCAATCTGAGTCGAATCAAGTGATGTGCTTGGAATCTGTGAAGTATGGCTCGTAACATTTCGTTTGGTAATTGGTTGATGAAGTCGCGTTCACCAAGATCGAGTTGGAGTAGGTGATTCAACTTGGAAACATACGAACCCATTTTGTAGTGGTTTTGAACTGAAAATAAAACTGTTCATACATAAATGAAAATATTATATTAACGTATTGTAGGTTCTAACTTACCAACAATGAGCTCAAAAGTTTTGTCAAGAAAAGACAAAATAATAGAAAACAGAATTCAAACAAAGTTACAAAGTTTGATACAAAACGGCAAAAAAACAAAACAAGATCAAACCCTACGAGCGAGCGAGTGCACGAAAGAAGACAAATTCTACCAATACAAACAAAACAGCTCAAAACAATTATTGCGCATGCGTATCAATTATTTCTTCTTTACACAAACACAGAGCTAAAAAACCTGACCAAAATATTGGACAGAGCCTTCTAATGTCTATTATCCCAGAGTAAATAATTCAAATAAATTCCATTTTTTAACAATTTATGAGATTAATTAGATTTTAAATAAAGTTTTAGTATTAAATTAATTTGTCGAAAAGTGACTCGACACAATTTTTCCAGCTGATATTCATTGTGGGAATCCATCAACACAATTTTGATAACTGATCAGTTCACAAATTAATAAATTGACACTCACTGGAATGTCTAAATTTGTGTTTGTTCATGCGGGCTAATGTGTTTCTTACTAATCGAACACTTTGTATTGATCATTCTGTCTCATTCTGCATTCTGTCTGTGTTTGTTTGTTGATAGAATAGGATGTAAGCTGTTTTGTGAGCTGCTTCATCGTTCCCTACTGAACTAACATTTAGGTCATCGAATTTGTGCCATGAATTATCTCGATCTAAATTTCGACAAAACGCTACATAATGACCTTGTGCCATTGATTGTCCGACATGTTCAACAATGGCATATAGATTATATGAAACGTTCGGCTGTTCAGCACAATTAATCGATAAGCCATCAATAGAGTAGTGAACAAAGTTGGTTAGTTTACGAGTGAGATCATTCGAGAGCAATTCAAATCTGGAATAAAAAAGTGTAATTAGATTTAGTTTTAAAATTGTTGTTTAAATGTACCTCTTAAGATGTATTACAAGAATTAGTGGAAGCGAGATCAGCGAGATCCACTTTGAAGCTTCGGTTTGACTGCACTTTGGACATTTCCACACGAAACTTTCTTCCTCTGTATATTGCTTGATGCAATTGTCTATTGTGCTATTGGCTGTCGGAATTGATAATGACAGACAATTGAATGGCTCGAAGGATCGTGAGATATAGTCACAATGGTCACATTTGGTTGTCGACACATGTAATCCGTCGAATAGGTCGCTAATGATTGATTTGTTTTGCATCTTATGATGCATCCAGAATTGTTTTGTTCCATCTTCAATTGAAAGGTCCGAGTAGTTGTTCGATTGGTTAACAGGATGCAGGCTAGAATTGAGCTCTGAATGAAGTATTTCTAAGAGTTTCACTAAAAATTCGTGAGCATCTTCCTGGTTTCCCCTTGTAAATTCTGGCATGTGCAGAAAAATAGAGTTTACGACAGAATTTGGCGAAATCCGTTTTAGTTTGGATGGAACTTTCATGTTCTTGAACAAGTGGATCAGTTCAGTTAAAAACTTGCTGTTGCTACCATTCATATCTTCAGATAGGAGACTTTCTGATAAAGCACTAGTTTGCTGAAGACATTGTAATATTGAATTGATGAAACAGGTGTTTCCAAGATTATATAAACCCGAATGAGTGGGTACTGAATTGAGAAAATTGAGAAACATTATTAATGACGAATAATGAGAAGTGATTTGTACCTGGTGATAGAAGTGAAGTTGAATTGGTGAATTGGAATTGATGATGATTGGAAGTTTGTTTCAAACATTTGGGACATTCGTCAACTCTCTTGACACAATCGAGGCAGAGACTGATGGTGTCACAGCACAGGAATCTGATGACTTGAGTACTTTGTGTATGGTGAAAACATAATCGACATTCTGTTACTGAATACAAATTTTAAAAAAATTGTGAGTGGTGAGAAATGATGTAGAAATAATAAAGGTTGTTTGTTACCTCTAAGAGATGAAGCTTGAGGTAGTTTGGAACATTTGGGACATTTTGCAATAGGCTTGATACAATCTACACATAAGATCCGATCGGGACAGCAGATGATACAAAGTAATTTGGTTGTAGATGGTTCGGTGCACAGACGACATTCTGCACGGGAAATTGACGAAGCTGGAGAGATAAAGAAAATGTGAAGTTTGAATAGGTTATAAGGTGAATTTAGTTACGATTGAGGTTAGATGATGGAGTTGATTGATCAATGGAAGCAAGTTGAGGTTGAATAGATGGACCAGAAATGGGTTTGGCTCTTTTGTTTGGGTAGTGATTGATTGTTGATGTTTGAAATGAAATATTTCCAGTTTTGACTGTGGAGTCTATGGAAATAATTGCATCCGTTAGTTGGGCGTTGCGAAAATCAATTGTTTTGAAAATTTGATTTTCGAGATAAGATAGGGCAAAGTGAAAGTCCCAGTAGTCGATGTGTTGTGGGCCATACTTGAATGGTGCTTGACCAAAGTTGAAGTAGACTTGCTGGTGAGAGGAGAGACTGACTGCCGCGTGGTAAGGAAAGGAGGAAAAGTTTATGTCTGGGGGGAGGGACAACGTTTGACCGTTCATGGAGAAGGTGAACTTGCGAGTGGTCTTGTCAATCAAACAGCCAATCACGTCGCCTACTTTCCACGGTTCAATGTCGGCCTGTTGGTACACCTCCCCTTGGTGTCTCACAGCTCGATTGAATCCATCGAACGAAATAGACAAGTGATCTTTGCCAATTTGTGATTCGTTCAGCTCAGTCCTCCTGGTGGCCCAACCTATTCGCATGGGACCATCGGTGAGCAAAATCACCTCGAAGTAATAAACTTCCGAAGGAATCTATGTGGGACGATCATGATCGATGGAGCGAACACTTTGCCAGTCGTTATCACTACGTGCGGACAGTCGGTCAGAGGTGAGCTTGAGGAAAGAACTGCTGTCTGTGGGGCTGAGGGTGGCGAGACGGACTTGACTCTCACTGGCACTCGAGACCACCCGGTCATACAACCACTTGGCACAAATTGTAGCTTGCAGTGATTTGGCGTCAAAACCTGGCTTGTACAAACGGGAAATACTGTCCAGTTGTCCATACTGCTCAATGTCTTTCAAAGTTACCGTAAATCGTGCACTGTTTTTAAACATTCGTTTGATGCGCTGATTGATTTGAAATGTGTCAAAACCAAATAGAGCTTTTGTGACTAATTGAGAATTTCGCTTTAGTGTCTCAATGCTAATGAGTTTGGTTGAAAGTAGAAAGTTGAGAGATATTTGATAGATCACTGGAGGAATATTTGGGAAAAGGTTTAGGATGGAGATTAGAATTATGCCTAGGTTGTGGCACTTGGAATTGTTCTGGGGGTTGAACTGAAGTTGAGTGTACGGGTAGATCAGCTCAAACATTTTGATAGTGAAAGTGTTCAAGCCTTTATTTTTTCGTAAACTCAATTGGCTTGTCATTATCTGGCGAATGCACTCATCATCATCGTTCAGTTCTGTCTGCATCACCTCAATGACAGATTGAATAAATCGATTACAATCGAAGTGAGTGAGGTCAATTTGTTGTGTTTGGTTGTTTGCAATTTGGTGCTCGTGTTTGCGCACAAAATCGTCGTGTTCGTGTTGTCGTGGGTCGCGATGCAACAGATCCACCTGATTGTCCACTACAGGGTGCATAAACCAATTTAGCTTGTTATTATCTTCCGTTTCAATCAATCGAAATTTTCTTGCATCTCCATTTGTCACTTCGCTGAAGTTGCTAAAATGCATTTCTTGAGGTGGGTACATGAATTGCTCTTGTCCAAAGTTAAAACGACAGTGTTGATGGGCATTAAAACTCGCCGTTGCATAGTAAGGAGAACTGGAAAAGTTCACTTTATCAATTAGACAATCAATTTTGTGTCCATTGAGATAGAACACAAATTGACGATTGTGGGTGTCGATCAAGCAACCAATGACATTCTGGTGTTGGTTTGGAGCAGGGAGATGGCTAATTGGATGGGTAATGCGATTGTGAACAATTTGACGACTTTGAACATCAAATACAATCGAATTTTCATCATCTCCAACTTTATAATATTTGTCCCACACACCAAATGTCCCATCTCTCGTACTCCAGCCAGTTCGAATCCATCTCTGTGCAATGAGAGTCACTTCATAGTAGTACACACCTGAGGTGACACCAAACGAAGAACGAACTGAAGTGAAGCTCACTGTTTCACATCTCGCCTCGAATCGATCAGGTGATAGTTTGACCAGTGGCAATCGGTCCACGAGTAGCCCATCCTCGTCCCACAGGTTGTCCAAACACCACCTTGCACACCACCCAACTTGATGCACGACTGAGTTGAATTGTTGGTTGTTGGGCAGAAGTGCTGCCGAATCGACCTTCGACTCTGCCACAATCCTTAGCTTGACTTTCAATCTTTGTTCATCTTCTTTTTTCTCCAATCTATTCGTTACACACATCAATTCCAAGTTCAAAACGGCCAGAAACTTTGCTTTGTCGTCATATTCATAATCACAGTCGAGTAGTCTCATCATGTAATCCAATACTCGATCACTCACTTGTTTGTCCAAAACATTCGAGTAATAGTTTCTCTGCTGATCGTTACCATCACCAACAACAAATCTCAACATCATGCCAATCACTTCACACACGTTTCTATGACCCGTCCCATCAATATCAACTTGATTCTCATCATCCAGTTGAGTCATTGCCCAATCCAATCGTTGCACCAACCAACACTGAACTTCACTTGTGGGATATGCCATCAGCACATACACAGTCGACCAAATAGTCAACTCATCCTCAGCCATCTCCACCACAGCCCCAATGTATTCCAATATTGCATCACCATTTTCTTCAATCACATTTGCTCCTTTCGCAGCAATCTCCACCAGCAACAAGCCCATTTTCAAATGTTCCTTCCAGTTTCTATATTGCTTCGATGTCTCCAGTTCGCTCACGAGTAAATCAATCAAGCTCATTAATGAGTCACGAACCTTATCAGATGCCATCGAATACTTTCCAATGAATAGATCGCAAATTTTCGCACTTGAAAGAAGATGGAGTTAATGTGTGATCAATTGGAACTACGTGGAATTATTAGGTTTATACAAATTTGGGTTTACATTTTGATAATTAATTAATTTTTAAATAAAATGCGGTGAAGTTCTTTGATTGTGAAACTTTGGAAGTGAAAGAGTTTTTTAAATGGTCATACAATTTTTTAAAATTCTGTATTTTCAAAATCAAACATTTCAATGAGAAACATATTTTTGTTTGCTAAAAGTACTATACCAAATTATTTTGTAAACTAATTAGCGTTTTCATTTCAATAAGTTCATCACGCATTTGTTGTTTGTGTAACTATTCAAGAGACTATTCTCTATTTTTTAAGTACTTCATTACCAATGGTCAATTTATAATTTGGGTGACATAATTTGTGTACTTTCGTTTTCTGCAGTAACTGAATAAAGTGATGTGTAATGATAATTTGCAAGTTAATTAGGTGAAAACTAAAAGGTCTTATCCCTCAGTGCCGGCCCACGAGATTATCCCAAGGTAGGCAAAGTGTTCCTTTACCGCTCTTAACCCTCAGTTTACCGCCTTTGGCATGAGCTAAATGGACCAGAAATTGTAAAAAATTTTCCCCAAATCATTTTACCGCTTCTGGAAGCGAAAAACAAGGTCACTCTTGCCTACCTTCGCCTACTGGCTGGGCCGGCACTGTTATCCCTTATTAATTTAATGTGTGTGCAGAGTTGGTGTAGGATCGATTCCCAGTTCGGTTTTTTTTAAATTTTTATTTTTTAAACTACACTAAGTCTCGCTTACTGCCCGGCTTGCCGGACTTTTTAATCTTTCCATTTCTAAATAGTTGAAGTTGACAATTGAAAAAGTTTTCAGTTTCTTTTTTAAATTGTCGTTTTCATTAAATTTTTTTTGCTAGATGATTCATTAGTATGTTTTACATTATAATTTGGATTTAGTAATAGACATAAATATATCACTCTTTATTCATGGTATTTTTTGACAGGTCACTTGAGTGATCAATGTAGTTGTCCAACAATGATGATACTTGATCGTGTTGAATTTCAAATTGAAACTTTTACTGGACGGTCCCTTAACATGTTCGCTATTCACAAAGGTTCTTTATTGTAAAATGCTGAATGTTTTGAAATGCATGCAAATGCATGTTTTTGAATTTGATGCAAAGCTATTGTTACAACTTTAATTTAAATAAATAAATTCCAGACATAACATTTGCAACTTTGGCTATAACGGCGTTTGGGTTTAATGGTCCGGTCTTACCTCCTGGGCGTGCGAATCTTGTTGAAAAATGGATCAAACAAGGTCATTACACCATCAAACCAGCTCGTAAAAATGCACACGCAGGTAAATTAACACGTAATAGTGGACACGTAAATGCGTGCACGTAAAAAGCGCGCACGTAAAAGTGGACACGCAAAAATGTGCACGTTTATGTGGACTCGCACAAGATTCGCACGCCCAGGAGGTAAGGCCAATGGTCCCAAGTTGGAACTTCCAACCATGGGTTCTATTTTAGTGCATTCCAACAGGGTTATATGGCATATTTCAATTACAATCTCATGTTTCAGTCGACAATCTATTTGGTGCTTTTTACTCGGCTTTATCTTAACACGTATCGAACCAATATGCACAAGTAAAATTAAATCACAATTACAACGAATAATTAGCAAATTAATAAATCATTTTCTAGTACTAAAAAAGGTTTTTATTCTTAAAATTTTTAAAATGTCTGTAAGAAATCAAATCAATTTATAATGTTACTTAATAATTGATTTTCTCATATTTATGCAATACATCTTAAAATATTTTATATCTTTTGTTTTTTGTAAATTGACAAAATATTAATTTGTTTAAATTCATAATTTATTCTTGAATTTGTTTTAAAGGTCCCATCAGTGATTATTAACACTAACTATTTGAAAGGTACTCCATTTTCGGTGATCAAATAGTTCTGATGTTTTATAAATGGTAAATTTATTGTTATTTGTATATTTTCAAGTTTTGATAATAAATAAATAAAAGTATAGTTTCTTTCAGCAAGAATTCAAATTTTTGAATGGAAAGTTGTCTTTATTTTCTACCAATTATAACCAATTATTTATTGTACGCATAATTTCAATTTTATCAAATATTCAATTCATTTTTCGGTAAAGTTGCTAAAATATAATTATTATTCGGAGTTATTTTTTATCTAGTCAAAAAACCATTTATTTCGACAAAGTTACTATTGGTTAAAATTGAAAAAATCGTCAACGTTTTCATATTTACATTAAACCGATGAACTTGTCAAATTTTTTAAAGGTAATTTCTTTATTTTTCTTAACTTCTTTTCAAATTTCATTTCCATTTTAATGCTTTTGTATCTCACACTTACAGATCATGTCTATAATGCCAGTTGAATGTTATTTTTCTTGTGAACAGTTTCAAAATGTTTTCTATCATTTGGTAGTAGTAGCGAAGATTGTAACACCAATAAAAATATAAACAATTTCCCATTGTTTCAGTTTATATTTTCAAATTCGATACGGCCGTACAGTGTAGTGAATGTAGCGTCTTTTGGTGATTCCCAATTTATTCTCATCAAATCTGCAAAAATTAATGATAGATAATCGATGTTTTGTTGTTGTCTCACTTGATGTGATACGAGTACAATCACAAAAAGAGTCTTGGCAGTAGTTTTTAAATATTAGAAATTTATTTTAAATTTCGAAAGCGGTGTTTTCCTGGTGTATAGGTGCGTCGTATTTGAAGTTTTAATTAATTTTTAGTTAATGTATTAATTCTATTAATTGTTTGCAAAAGGTTCACTTCAAAATTATATTTACATATATAAATGGTAAATAGTTTAATAATTACTTTTTTCAATTTTCGCATTTCTATTTTGTATGTTAAATAATGAGACCATACAGTGCATACATGCAACTTGTTCACAATTAATTCCACTACCCTCGTCCCATGTGAATCGTGAACAACTATGACTAATTGATGTGTGTGCAATGTTTTGTGGGTACTAAAGCCAAGTCGTTAATTAATTGTCGTTACTATTGAAGCTACAGTCAACTCTTTGTAATTTAGAATTTTTGGGAGTAAAATCTCAAAATATTTTCTAAGTTATAAATTACAAAGGGGTGAAATTCGGGTTAAAATGCAAATAATTTGATCAAATTTCAATAATTAACCTAACGATTTCACAATTTTAAGTTCAAATATCATAATTAAGTGATTGTAGAAAAATAACTCAATTATGACGACTAAATCATAGAAAAAGTTTGGTCGCATTTCCAGAGAATATCGCTTCTTATTCTCACTCTAGGTGACTTTGCCTAACAAAAATCCCAAGTACATAAACTTACCTTGGTCCCCCATTATACGTTTATTCTAAATAAGCTCCAAATATTGTTCTAAGTTATAAATTATAAAGGATTTTCTAAATTACAAAGAGATTTTGTACAGTTAAAGGTACTAAATTATGCCAATTTTAAATCAAACCTTTTCCAAGTTATAAATTATGAAGGGTTTCTAAGTTAGCGAGTTATAAATTACAGAGAGTTGACTGTATTTGAATTTGCATTTATTTCTTACATCATGCACTCAACTAAAAATGATTTGTGTTTATTTAATTCAAATTTAAATTATTTAAATATTATACTGGTCGTCGATCTCGTTCTTAAAAGGGTAATTTTAAAACTTAATTTACATAGCTACATGACAAAACATTTACAAAATTATCAAGAAACTCTCTGATTGTTTGACGAATCTTCTCGAGCATCTTTCACAGCTTGTGTATCAGTAGAGTCTTCAACCATCATACTAGCACAATGAGCAGAGTCAGGAATGACTAGATCGAAGGACTGATGTCTTGTGTAACCCCCAACTTGTGCCACGGGTCAGTCAATCCATTGACAAACACAACATTGGTTACGGTCAAGTTTTTTGCACCATAAATGTTGTTGGTAAAATCAATTACATTTGTCACAAAACGAGTATCAAATTTCTTTTCATAAACATCTTCACAAAGTTGAAGCTCAAATATGAGTGGCTGATTATAGGCAAATGGTTGAGCGAACGAGCTGGTCGATTGGTGGAAACCAAATTCTGTGCATGCACGAGCATCTGCATTGTTACTGTCAAAATCAGCTGACAACAGCTCTTTGGTTGCTTCATCTTATTTGTAGTCTAAACATTTCTGTGTTTTCAGACAGACAGGGAAGCGTTTCAATAGCAGAATTTGGTTCTATTTTAATTAATTCGAATTTATAAAAAAGTGTAAAACAAAGGAAATGAATAAATTTTGCACTCGTATATCATTTGAGTTGCTTTATTGTTTGTCTTGGTTAGCGATGGAAAGCTTTTGAAACCTTTTTTTTTGCTTGATTGAAAACATGCCAATTCGTTAATTTTCCATATTCACATCAAACCTTGACTAAATTCTACTCATTGGCAGGAGTGGAACTAGACCTTGGCCTAGACACGAGACAAACATCCGAACCATAAAACTGAACAATATATAAATCATGAAGACAGTCATGAAGATATCCGAGAAACAAATAATAAAAGCAGGAATTTATTTAATTGTTACAGTTGTGAATTCCAAATAGTGAGATATATTATCAACAAATTGAATGTGTGGTCTGAGTTGAGAATGTTGTGGGGTGTGGTGTACGTAAAATGGTGAGCGGACAGAGAAGGTGAAATTGTGGTTAGATTGGTGTTGTAGTGTTGAGGAGATAGTCACGAGGGTTGCGATTGTCTTCAATGCCGAGTTGACGTTGTTCCTTCTGGCTTTTAGGGAGATCGAAATGTTGAGTGCGGATGTGTCTGATTACATCGCTTTGTTTTGTTGAAGCATATCCACACATGTTCCAAGTACATTTGAAAGGCTTGACTTTCTGATGAATGAGTTGGTGATCGTTGAGATGCTCCTTTCGGGCGAACGACTTACCGCAACCAGTCCAGTCACAACCAAAAGGTTTGACGCCAGAATGCATTTGTTGGTGAATGTTGAAATTGCCCTTTTGATTAAATGACTTGCCACAGTTGTTGAATTTGCAAGTGTATATGGTTGTCTTGGGATGGACTGATCTCTGATGTTTCCTTATTTCAGATCGAAATGTAGAAACTCGATTATAGTGACAACTTTCATAGTCACACTTGAATTGACCTTCGAAGTGATAGAAATGTAGATGCTTGTACAAACAATGCTGAGACTTGAATGTCTTGGCGCAGTGAGGACATGACCAGGTGGAGATGTTCGAATGATTGTCCCGAACATGTAGACCAAGTTCACCCCTACAAAACAAATCAATTAAGCCAAGTTAACACCAGAACATAACACTAACGTTTGCTCAAACCGTTCGTTGCATCCAACAGCCAAACATCGATGAGGAGATTTGTGATGTATAACTCGCAAGTGTTCGTGCAACTCGTCTCTGTTTGCAACCTCATCCTCACAGCCATCCTCGGTGCATTTCAACTTGATAGTCCTAATCCTGTAATTTCCACCTTCATCTTCATCATCACCCAACTCGGTTTCACTGTCCAACCACGTTTCTTGGTCTTCACTTTGTCCGACACCTTTTTCTCCTTCTCCACGCGAGTCAACTCCATTTTGATCGTCACCATCAATTAAGTCAACTCTTGATTGAGTGCTCATTTGATCAGCGTTCGTTGAGTGATCAAAAGAAGAAGACATTCGAGTTCGTTTCGAAATCGTCATCGGACTAGGAGAGGACACTTCGCCGGTATTCAAACTATCCTCAAATGAAGAATTTTCGGTAACAAGTGATTTGCTTGCGCGACTTCGTTTGCGAGTTTTAAACTGTTTCTTAGTTGGCCATTGGTTGTGGTCGTGATTGGCTGGCTCGTTAGGCTCGTGATCAGCTTTGTCCACTTGTTGGTCAACACTTTGTTCAATCTGTGAGCTGTTGGTCAGTTGCATTTGGCAGTTGGCTGATGGAGACAGCTCAAACACAGACTGCATTGGCCTGTTGACTTGATCACGTGATAGAATGTCCTTTGGCTCAGCTAAATTGGCCTGAATCACTTCATCAGGATTGACTGGATCGTTGAGTGGTATCGAGTTGTCGTCATCATCACTCACCAATTCTTTCTTCACTAAACGTAGGTCAAATCCACAGTCGTCGACATGATCATCTTCATCATATTCCTCCTTGATTTCTTGTTTGATTATATCCTTCACATCTTCATCATCCGACTCGGTTTTGATGTATGCAGGAACATATTCTTGTTTGATGAAAATGTCACGATCATCTTCGTGTTCTTCTTTGATCTCCTCCTTGACCACCACACCATCGCAGTCCATCGATTCAGTTTTGATGTTGAAAGTGACATTGTCAGTATTTGTAGATTTTCCTGTGCAAATAGCAACAAATGTAAATTGTGGCAACAAACAACCGAACCAAACTCACCATCTTCATATTCTTGTTTGATGAAAATATCATGATCCTCTTCGTGTTCTTCTTTGATTTCTACCTTCACATCTTCATGGTCCCATTCAGTTTTGACCGTCACCTGATTGTTTGATGTGCCTGTGCAAATATCACCAAATGTAACTAAAGTCAAATACAAACAACCGAACCAAACTCACCATCTTCATATTCTCGTTTCATGTTATACTGCACCATCAAATCATCATATTTCTTCTTCTCTTGTTCCTTCATCTCCACCAGTTGTGCTCGTAATTGATCATTCTCACTGCATAGCACTCGTTCACGGTCCACAAGTTGACCCATTTGCTCACGTAACGAGTGATGCATTCCACAATTTGCTCGTCCTTGTCTGCAGCTGCGTGACCATTCATGACGAGTAGATGACAATTGACCAATGTAGATAGATTGATGGGAGATAAGCAACTGGGAAAAAGTGAAGAGGACAAGACGAAATGTGATGAGGAAATATGTTTACTCGAAGCACACAGTCACATGTGAGAGAAAGAGGAGAGGCAGCCTCTGAAAACACAACAACTACAAGTGCCACTATTTACACCCAAACAAAGTGAAAATAGTTGGCAGGCTGAGAAAAGTTTTCAGTTGTTGTGTGTTGCTGCTGTGTCTGTCTGTCTGCTCACTGTCGTTCTCGTTTCTGTTTTTCCATCACGACCGATTCTACTTTTGCTCCCTTTCCCGAACCGAACTTTACCCCTCCTCATCTACTAACAAATGAATCGTCATCACAAGTTACTAGAGGAAATTGGTCATCTAAAGGACCGTGAACGAGTGCTGATTTGTGAAAATGATGAATTACGTCGACAACTGGTGGAGATTAAGGAAGAGGAGAAGAAGAAATATGATGATTTAAAGGTGGACTATTATAATATCAAACAAGAATATGAAGATGAGGGTCTCGACAGGGATGGTATGACTGTGAAGGAAGAAATTAAGGAGGAAATCAAAGAAGAAGAAGATGACGGACTGGACAAGCAAGGTATGACTTGTTGGTTGGTTGTATTTGACTTATTTACATTTGTTGATATTTGCACAGGCACATCAAACAATCAGGTGACGGTCAAAACTGAATGGGACCATGAAGAGGTGAAGGTGGAAATCAAGGAGGAAGAAGAAGAGGATCATGACATTATCATCAAACGAGAATATGTGCCTGCATACATCAAAACCGAATCGGTGATGAAGATGTGGGGGGGGAAATCAAACAAGAAATCAAAGAGGAAGATGATGATGAGGATCATGACGATGACTGTGATCGATTTGTGGTGAAGAAGGAAGAGGTGAGTGATGATGATGACAACTCGATGCAACTCAACCATCCACTCAATGAAGTGGTGCAGGCCAATTTGAATCAACCAATGGACACCTCATCACGTGACCAACTCCACACCTCAAATGGCGATCAGTCACAGTCGACTCGAGTGGTCCAGTCGAGTGACGCACAAGCAAACATGGATCAAGTGATGAGTCACGAGAATGGATCGGGACACGAACAAGACTTGGATGGAGGTGACGAGATGGCCAGTCACGATGGTTCGGTGGTCGTATCGAATGAGCCATCGACCAGTGCTCGACCACGATCGAATCGAGTCACATCGAAACAGTCAACTGCTTCCACTGCTCGCAAACTCAACAAACGAAAACAATCTCAACCAAATCGAACTGAGAAGAGATCGAAGAAAACTGTTGAGGTGGATGATGATGGTGGAGATGGTGACGACATTGGCAATGAGGACCGAGATGAAGCAAAGGTCAAAGTGCTCCATTTGAATTGTACCCAGTCAAATTGTAATGTCAAGTTGGATTCAATGGTTCATTTGCACAATCACTTGCGCACTGTTCATCAACTTTCCCCTCTACGATGTTTTGCCACCAATTTGCAATGCACGATTCGATAATCGGTTAGTGAATACTATCATTTCACATTAAATTGACCTAATTTTATTTCAGAAATCAACTTCGTTGTCACATCAAACTGAGTCATTCTCGAAGTACTCGATTCGATTGTGCAGTATGCCACAAAGAAAGTGATTCGCAAATTAAAGCTTACAATCACTGGTACCATTATCATTTGACTGGTCAATTCAAGTGCAACTTCGTGAACGACTGTGCACAAGTAACTGACACACGTCTCAAGATGAAAACTCATCAACTAACCAAACATCAATCGAACCATTTCCACTGCACCCACCCTGGATGCACTGCATCATTTGGCCGTAATTCGCTCTTGAAAGCACACCAAACGACTCATCTCAACACTAATCAATTCCATTGCAATTGGCCACAATGCAGCACTAGTACTAAACGACGTGCTGATCTGGTAACTCACATTCGAATGCAACACTTTGGACTGCCCAAGTCAATGAAAGCACAGAAGGCGATGAACATTGTGGACCTGCGAGACCCGAACGAATATGTTCGAGTGGTGGTGGACGAGTGATGCTCGAGTTGAAACGATTCTAATTTGTTGTATTGTCTGTCAAAACAACCATCTATATTAACACTTAACACTTTTCTTTTCTTTTCCCCCAAGATTTTTCTTTCTCACAATTTACTGTTAGTGTCAATTTGTTTGTTCATTGTTCACTGATTGATCTAATCTTCAAATGTATCTTTGCCTGAGTATTACCATAATAAACATAAATGGTCCTTTGTTGAATCGATATTAGATTTTGATTGGGTCATGTCAATGTTTGGGGTAATACTAAATTGAGTTCGGTCAAATGAATTAAGCACCATCTATGTTGCTCTCATTCGATGACTGTCTCCGACGAATCTAAATTGATTCGTATAAATTTTACCCAATTACACTTGCCTGGCTTTCAGACCGTCTTATTAATGTTATGCATGTCTACACAAAAATAGCTCAAATTTCGGCAATTCTAGTGCAATTTAAAGATACGAGATGGTATCATTATTAAATTCTTACAAATTACTAGTTTGATTAGGTCTAGTTGAGCATTTTGTAAAAAGGTGAAACTATTTTTTTTCAAATTATTTGTATTCATATTAAATCATAGTAGTTTTATTAATATTAGTTTCCTTGTTACAGATTCATTATCGCAATTTGACTGAATTCTAATGAATTTGATTACTAGTTCGATAACATTTTTCATCTGGATTAGAAAAAAAATATTCAACTTAAAACGAAAATAAATAAAAAATGTCCAATTGTGCATGAAGTGGTTAATATAAAAGTAACGTACTGTATGAACAGGTCTGACAGGCAGAAGAGAAGTTGTTTTGCTGTGTGACTGTGCGAGTGACTTTCGTGTGTGTTTGTTTATGTTTCTATTTGTTGATTTCACGATCTGCCTTCTTTTTCTCCTTTCGCCCTTTTCTTTTTGGTTATTATCCATTCTCGTGTGACATTCTCATCGACATCTTTACTGCACGATGACCATGCACGTACACTTTTTACCGCTCGAACTGCTGTGTGCCATCTTTTGCCTTCTACCCATTCGTGATCTCCTTCGGGCTGGACGTGTTTGCACTAAATGGTACAAAGCTCGTCAATCTGCTGGCTGGAAAGTGCACAAATTGACTCTCGTGATCGGTGGCAAGTTGTACGGCTATCCTGACTTTACCGTTGGATTTAGAGGTTATGGCATTCTCAAGGACGACGGCAGTTTCATGTTCCCTAAAGCCGAGTATCCCACCTTTCACTTTGTCCACTTCAAATGGCTCGACCTGACCGGCCTGATTCGGCTGACTGTCCTCTTGCCGAATGTGTCCACGCTCGAGATTGCTTGTCGGCACAGCTCAATGTACGAACTGTGTGCTGTCACCATTCTGCTACGACTCTGGCAAACCAAACTGGTGTCACTCAAATTCGCGCCCGTCTTTGATGGGCGTAGCCTACGGAATGTCGTATATTTTTTTCACAAAATTCCCACCCAAATCTCAGGACAACTAATCGAGGCAATCAATTCAATGTCAGCACTCAAACATCTATCTCTCCTCTTCCGAAACATCTATTTTAGTGGTTTCCGCGAAATTCCAACGGTACAACTCGATCTGCCCATTCTCGCTCAACTCGATCAGTTCTGCTTCAATTCGGCCGATCGAACCGATGTTCTGTTTGACTCTCTACGTGATCATACCGTCGCCAATCCTCGACTTTGTATCCGTC
Organism: Rhizoglyphus robini; assembly: GCA_023373905.1. NCBI lineage: Eukaryota > Metazoa > Arthropoda > Arachnida > Sarcoptiformes > Acaridae > Rhizoglyphus > Rhizoglyphus robini. The sequence goes on along the minus strand of JAKIJQ010000480.1, from coordinate 753 downwards.
TAGACTACCACTTGAATTGGCGTGATCAACAGCTGAATCAGTACCGACGAATTGCACCACAATTTGAAATGATCTATAATGATTTCAGCCTTTTTCGACTTACCGAGCTCGAGGACCTTTGCTCTCATTTCACCAGCCTCACCGCTCTCAAACTCAGCATTGAATATGCTAACATTTCCATTCAGAATTTGTTCTCCAACTTGGCCAAATTGACTCAACTAGTCCATCTAGGACTTTACATTAAGTTTGAAGTTGGTGAAGACGACGAAATCGAAGAAGGTGAAGATCGTCAAGATCCAGTACCACTTGCTCGTCTTGCTTCACTCAAATCTCTTTGGCTGTATGCTCAAACTCACAGGCACGACAATCTCTCACTGCTCAACATTCCCATGACTATGCCCAATTTGCAGGTCATCGATGTGTTCATTAGTGGACCGCCGGACTATCGTTGTGATCAATGTGCCATTGACGGTGAGCCTGAGAAGGTGGAGCTGAAGAGTTGTCTATCCCAGGCGATGTTGCCATTGCGTCACTGCACTCAACTCCACTCCATTACCTTCGCTAGCTATCATTTTGGACGTTTTTCCTTGAAGAATGTCACTCTAGCCGACTTGAGTCGACCTTTGATTTTTGAGTGATGCGTTTGATCTCAATTTATCGCTTTATCTCACTATTTATCTCTTTTATGTAACATTAGCATAATTTTGTAATGTAACTTTATTTGAATATAATAAAACGATTCTCGATATTGAA